>APFE031139399.1:216532-229286 GCA_000404065.3 Pinus taeda | reverse complement strand
GAAGTTCTTTTGTCTATCCTGAGCTGTCTTCAAATTAACACGCACTTTCTTTACCATGTCCTCCATCTCTTTAAGCATTTCGGGTCCTAAACTTAATTTATCCTCAGGCCCTCCCCAACTGGAGGGTGTACGACACTTCCGTCCGTACATAACCTCAAATGGAATCATTTGCGTTGAGGTATGATACCCATTGTTATATGCAAACTCCACCAAGTGTAAGTACTCTTCCCACCGTGTGGGTTGTTGCATAACATAAGCCCTTAGCATATCCTCTACTACTTGGTTCACACTTTCCGTCTGACCATCAGTTTGCGGGTGGTAGGTTGTGCTGAAGTTCAATTGAGTACCCAAATCAGTAAACAGTGTCTTCCAAAAAGCTGATGTGAATTTCACATCCCGATCGGAGATTATTGTTTTTGGAAGACCATGCAATCTGAACACATTCTGCATAAAAATGTGGGCGATTTGTGCAGCTCTGAACGTGGATTTCACGGGTATGAAATGCGCAGCCTTGCTCAATTTGTCCACTACTACCATAATGGAATCATTGTTTTTCCTTGTTCTAGGTAACCCGGTGATAAAATCCATGGAGATAATTTCCCATTTCTATTCCGGAATGGGCAAGGGTTGTAACAGTCCTGCTGGATGTTGATGTTCCGCTTTAATTTGTTGACATTCTAAGCACCTTGCTAAGTATTCCACAATATTTCGCTTCATTCCTGGCCAGAAGTATTCCTTCCGGATGGCTGTTATCATCTTTTGATAACCCGGGTGATCAGCATAATGGCTGATGTGAAATTCGTCCATGATCAGATTCTTAATTCTGCTTTGATTGGGCACATATATTCTTTCTTTGAAGTAAATTAATCCAGCGTCATCTATCGTATATTCTTGTTGACTGTCCCCTTTGGCAGTTTGCTGTATTTGCTGTTTTAGCTGCTGATATTCTGCATCTTGGTCTGAAGTTTCTTTTATTATATCCAGGAAGGAGTTTTTCCATCCACTAATGGAAACTTCATACAAACTTTGTATTTTCCTGCTTAAAGCGTCTGCCACTCTATTTTCCTTTCCTTGTAAATGTTTTATGTCAAAGTTGAAACCGCTTAGAAAATCCATCCATCGCGCTTGTCTAGCATTTAAAGTAGGCTGGCTGAAATAATTGGTCAAACTATGGTGGTCGGTGAGCAGCAGAAATTTCCTGCCCATAAGATAATGCCGCCACATTTTCAGTGCATGTATAACAGCAGCCAGTTCTAAGTCATAGGCAAAATATCTCTGTTCATGTTCTTTCAATTTACGTGACTCGTAGGCAATCACTCTACCTTCTTGCATTAAGACTCCTCCCAATCCTTCCTTACTTGCATCTGTACAGACCACATAATCCTTATTAGGATCTGCTATACAGAGAATGGGTGCCGTGGTGAGCAAATGCTTCAGTTGCTCGAAACTTTTCTGGCAGTTTGGGGTCCATTGGAATGACTTCCCTTTCTTTTGTAATGAGGTAATGGGAAAAGCTACTTTGGAGAAGCCTTCCACGAATCTTCTGTAATAACCAGCCAATCCCATGAAAGATCGGACATCCGTCACATCTTTTGGCACAGGCCAGTCCATTATGGCCTTTATCTTTTCCGGATCCACTGCTATTCCCTCTTTTGTGATCACGTGACCCAAGTATTGGATTTCTTCTTTGAAGAAATCACACTTACTAAATTTTGCATACAACTGGTGCTCTCGAAGGGTTTGTAATACCCTTCGAAGATGTTCATAATGTTCTTCTATTGTACGTGAATATATTAGTATGTCATCAATGAATATCAATACGAACCGGTCCAAGTATGGGTGAAAAATGCTGTTCATTAAACACATGAAAGTTGCAGGGGCGTTGGTTAGCCCGAATGGCAAAACCACAAATTCGTAGTGTCCATACCTTGTTCTAAAGGCTGTCTTGGCGATATCTTCGTCCTTAATTCAGATTTGATGATATCCTGATCGCAGATCGATCTTGGAGAATACCGTTGCACCTTTCACTTGATCGAACAGCTCATCGATCCGAGGTAGAGGGTACTTATTCTTAATGGTTAACTTATTCAGTTGTCTGTAGTCAATACACATTCTGAGAGTACCATCCTTCTTCTTGACAAATAAAACTGGAGCTCCCCATGGAGACACACTAGGCCGAATGTATTCCTTGTCCAATAACTCTTGCAACTGCATCTTTAATTCTGTCAGTTCAGGTATACTCATTCTGTAGGGTGCTCGTGACACTGGTGCTGCTCCGGGTACCAGTTCAATGGTAAAATCTATATTTCTTCGTGGCGGTAGTCCAGGGATTTCCTCAGGGAATACATCTGTAAATTCTTGGATTATAGGTATACTATTCAAAGAAGCTGATTTATCTTTGGAATCCGCATATCCCACCTGAATAGCGTAAACTTGACACCCCTTCCGTATACATTTTGTTAGTTGGTTTGCAGTTATCGGGCGAACTTGTACTGGTTGCTTGATTCCTTGCATTTCTTTCCTGTTTCCTTGCTGGTCTCGGTAGTATATAATTTTGGTTTTACAATCAACTAATGACCAGTGTTTTTCTAACCAGTCCATTCCGATTAAGATGTCATAGGAGCCGAGAGGGAGTACGTTCAGATCAGCTGTTACTGGCTGGCCTGCTATGGTAAATGAGCAATTGCTGATTTTGGCGGCTACCCTCCGCTTGGCCCCAGTAGCTAGTTGCACCAGCCAAGGGTTTTTGAATTTAACAGAGTGTAAACTACATTGTTCCACTACCTTTGGGCTTACATAGCTTAATGTAGCCCCAGGATCAATTAAAATAGATAAGGTAAGGTTTGAGATTTTACCTTCAAATTCAACCATGGTGGGTTGATATTCTGCCTGACGGTCTTCCAGAGCCGCGCTAATCTTGGGTATACTGCGACCAACCTCGCCCACTGTTGAAGCTTCATGAATTTGAGATAATTGCTCAGTTCCTTTCCGCTGTGGGCAGTTTTTAATATAGTGAGGTCCCCCACAACCCCAGCACTGCACTGGAGGTCTTGCTGTGCCTTCATTATCCAGCCTTGGGTGCTGCTCACTACCCTTGGGCTCATTCGCAGTTCTAAACTTAGATACAGTTCTGGACGCAAATCTGTTATTTGCTACTCTGCCATTTCCCTTACTTCCATTGCTGCGATTTCCTTTGCTGTTTCCAACTGTCTTAAAGCCCCTCTTCTCATTCCATTTCCTGTTAGCAGTTTCCCCTTTCTGTTTGCTTTGTTGATAATAGATTCTAGCTTTACGAATCACTTCGTCCATTGATTTTGGATTGTCAAACTCAATCCTTTCTCGCATATATGGTGGCAAACTGCTAACAAACCTCTGAACCTTGGCCTTCTCCTCCCTTATATAAGGTACGTAACGAAGTAAGGAGGTAAAACGGGTAATGAACTCGTCCATAGTCTGCTGTCCTAACCGCAAGTCATGGAACTCTCTCGCCTTTTCATCATAGAAACGTTCTGTTAGATATCGCTCCTTAAAGAACCTTTGAAAACTGTCCCATGTAATATTCTGTTCGGTGACTCCTTTTACTATCTTCACCTCCTCCCACCATAAGGTGGCCTTCCCTTGCAATTGGAAGATAGCTAGTCGTGCTTTAAGGTTGTTATCATACTCATAAAGTTGAAAGTACTTGTTCATATTAATGATCCAGGCTTCCGCTGCTTCTTCTTGTTCTCCATCAAAATGTGGTGGTTTAATTTTGCGGAATTCTCCTTGTAACTCCACTTTTTGTCTTTTTGAGGTTTGCTGGTCAAATACATTATCAGAGCGTTCTTCTAGTTCCTCTGATCCTTCGGGAGGTATGTGATGATTCTGTTCCTCAGATATCCTTTGCTGTTCTGCACTAGGGTTAACTGGTAACTGATTTTGTCTGTCAGACAAACTCTTTAAAATTCTTTCTTGTTCCATTGTTAACCGAGCATTGTCCTCCCGCAGACGAGCCATTTCATTCTTCAATTCTTGCACTGTCTCCAGGATTGCTTGATTTGTAACTCTGGCTTCTTCTCCAAGCTGTACCCATAGTTCTGGGTTATTCTCCGGACCAGATACAACCTGCCCCATTACAGGTCGTCGCGTCGTGTTATCTGCCCTCCTCATATCTCTGTCTTCAACCTGGATCCTGTACTATGTGCAACAACAGAAAGACACATTCAAGAATATTATTGGTAATAACTATTTGCTATATAATTTTTTTTTTTTTTTTAACATAGTGTCCTTGTCTGTCATTGTGGTTCTACCCAGAGGCCACAGTGCTGTATCTGGGCTCTGATACCATATGTCACAATCCAACACGGTAAACAATTTTTTTTTTTATTAACTCGTAACTATTACTCATGGCACATTAACATAAGTCAAGGTAAAATACCATTACGCATTGTAATGTATTATTATCAACCTGAACCTTAATATTTGAGGGCGATACTGCTATATGGTTTACAAATGGAATGGGTTGGGGTTATCCACGTTGCTTGGCCTTGCTGTTGCCACATGTCCCTTACAATAACTCCGTCGGACGAGACAGGTAGACTCCTCGGGATTTATTCAGATTCACTGCCTGTTGAATTGACTGTGGTAGCTGAGGCAGTAAATGCCACAACTCAGTCCGCCATCACCTCGGGATTATGCCGCGACGAACGCTCCAGATCTGCTCCAGGAAATCGACGGTAGCCATCTATCTGAGCTGGTTGAAAAAGGTATAGTTAGGGTTTGCTATCATTTACACAGGCGGCTTTACAACCTTGTTCTTCCGAGAGCAGCTCTACCGCTCTGCTCTGGTTAATTAGCTCGTCCTGAGCTCCGTCTAGCAATTTCTGCTGTTCGCACAGAGCAATCCGGCTTGGACGAGGGTGATGTCAATACCCCTCGGCAATGTAATGGTATTATCTCCTATTACTGTTAATTCATTCAATATATTCGATGTTCCCCTTTTCTTTTCGTTTTCCTTGTGTTTCTTATCACAGGCAAGAGGGTTTATTGACGCCTTATGGGTTGTTGCAGGTTACCGGCATGGAGTTTGACAATGAAAGGAGTTTGCAGGTTCCAATCGGTCTACCCATAACGGGTAAGTTATCCTGGCTTCGGTTTTTGCCCATATTTCATATCCATTCGATTGTCTGAACCTTGGTCTTTGCAATGCCAGGGTCCTTTCTATTCTCCATCTGGTTGCTCGTGCTATGAGACCCTTCGTCGGCGTTTTCATTTTGTTTGTGAACCCTAAGTCTTTTGTAATCTGTATGTTTACTCAAGTCTATATAGTAACCCGAATGTGGGGTTTCTTCTTCTGTTAAGGTTGTCTGTCGCTTTAGGCAGTTACTGACTCGAGAACCCGAGTACAGGATTTCTCCTTCTGTTCAAACTATCGGTGGCTTTATGTAATTAATGGAACCTTTTTAATTATACATGTATATATCGTTTAATTTGCACCATATTGTGAGGCATGCAGTTATTTGCACCGGCTCGAACCTTTTATTTGGCATTGTCCTATATTCTCCTGTTTTATTAATTCTTGGATAGTTTGGTTGAATGATTATCCCGTAAGGTTCTACTGTGTTTAATATTCACTGCTTGGAATTACCGAGGTATTTTTGTACCGAGAAGATTGACTCTGAACGTGGTCATTCTGAACATGAATGTCGGTTTATTATAGTTGAATGTTTGTCCAATTCTCAGATGGTTTCCCTTTCACAAACTGTTCAGTAAATTTATCGTTTCGGATCTATATATATATTTTATCTCCATACTTCCTCTCTTAAGAAAAAATGTCTGCGGTTCCAGGTTTAATATGCATCTATTCTCTGGTTCCATCTACGGGTTATTCATATGCAAACGAATGTTTAAGATTCTCTGTTACTATATATATGTGTTCACAGGTGGTTTCTTTATTTCAATCTGTTTTCTTTGTGTTTGTACCACATCTGGTTTAGCTGCCATGTTTTGTCGTGGGAGCGCGGGACGCGCTAGAGCTAACCAGCTTCTCGGCCTTAAGGCTTGCATCTCGGTTCAAGTTGCTATATATGTTTATGTGTTCCTGTAGTCATATAGGACCCAGTTCCTATTTACTTAGTTTTCTATTGCCCGCGTCATAATGATGTTTATTCTTTTTCCTGGTTGTATTTTACATTTATCCATAGTACTGTAATTTCGACAGTTTATTTCGATGTAATGCGGGTATGCTCAGATATCTTCTGAGTTTATTTGATAGTTATCTGGACCGAGGGTTATCCTACAGCCTACCCAACGGCTATCTAATTGGCTCATTCAGTTCCATTATGCAATTATATATTTCTTTTCATTTCTAGCAATAGTCATACAAGTTTGTAACTAATTGTATGAACAGTTATTTGTAACCTACGGCGATGTACCTTGAAACCCTCACTTACAGATACTAATATTCTGCAAGGATTACTATGGGGTCCTATTTACAGTTATTAATATTCTGTACAAAATTCTATGAAATCTCATTACAGTAAATAATACCCTGTATAGATTTACTAAGAAATCTCATTACAGTAAATAATACCCGGTACAGATTTACTAAGAAATCTCATTACAGTAAATAATACCCTGTACAGATTTACTAAGAAATCTCATTACAGTAAATAATACCCTGCATAAATTAACTATGAAATCTCATTATTTACTGTAGGCATAAGGTACATACCTGTACTAAGCTGGCTTTTAATTCCTGATACCCTCCAACCTGGAGGAACTCGTTTAAAGCTTGCTATCCTCCCAACCACGAGATCAGTCACTCAGACCTGATTCTCTCCCCCAAGCTCTCTTGCAGGCCACTGCCTTAGCAAGGTGATGCACGCTAACAGCGATGCGAAGTAACGCACAGTAGTGCTGGTACCATCTGGTCCTCACCAGACATGGTACTCCTTCCTTCGTTCTACCTCTTTCTTCTGCTCTCCCTGTCTGTTCCCTAACAGCCCAGGTCCCCCCTCTTTTCCCAATTCTATGGAAAGAAAAGTAGTTAGGGCTTCCCTTTTTAGTTGGCAACTGTTTCTTTTAATTAAACAAGCAGAAGTAAAATAATTCCTCTCATAAGGTCATTTACAATATTATTTAATTCATCCTTTGAACTAATAACATTTTCACAAAATTAATTTAAAGTAATAATTCCAGTGTCCATATTTACTCAACATGGTAATTTAGAAAATTATTCATATCAATGTTTGGGTCATTACATATTTAAATAATACATCAGATGTTAGGCTGTCACAACATATCTTTTATGGCCCTCTATCCATCTCTATCTTGCGAGAGAGTTAAAAAGCACATATCTTTATAGCTCTATCTTGATCTTCGAGATAATAGAAAAATATTGCACAGATGCAATGCACATACAATTAAACTGATGTGTATATTATTAATTTTAAATCTGAATGTCCTGAGGAATATGTTCTCCCAGAGTTTCTTAATTCGCGTACAAATCCACGTTTTTGGTTTAAATCTAATTGTGAGGAATATTCTCTCTGGGAGTTTATTAATTCGCGTACAAATCCATGGTTTTAGTTTGATTTAAGATGTGTAGGGACTTTATCTATTCTGCTAACTTGCTTAGATTTCTACTCCCTACGGAGTTCATAAATTTGCGTGCAAATCCATTTAAATTTAATGAAAGTTTTTTATTTAGTTTTAGTTTAACAACTAATACAGTGATACAAATTAAATAATTAATAAATATTCATAATCTTCCCAACGGAATCACTTACATGTTTATATCAGATATTGTATCTATAGCGTTGTTACTATTAATTAAAATCTTATATGCACATGGAAAATCCCTCATTTATGTTGCCATGTTCTTGATTAATTAAAACAAAGACACACAACCTTTTATAATACAATCCTAGCTACATTTTGTAGCTTTGCTTTATCTAATGATGAAGTTGTTACAGAAGTAAGAGTTTATTATCATCTAATGATGAAGTTGTTACAGAAGTAAGAGTTTATTATCAGATCAATAATGCTCGTGCAAGATAAAAATCACACTTTGAATTAAATGAAGGAGTTGCAGCTCAGAGGTGTGTACGGCACCTCGGAGACTGCACTCAAATAAAGAGGAGACTCTCTCTCACGTTCACTCTACATTACATCAAATGAATATTACAATATTAAATACATCACTGAAAAATAGGTAGTTGTAAACAACCTCATAAATTCTAGGAACTACTCCTAAACTAAGAAGATGCGTTACAACCACATAACCATTTCTCCATTATTTCTAACTCCCCCCCTTAATGGAGAAAGGATTATTATGCACACCTAACATCCCTCTAAATAACTCAAACTTTACTCGCCCTAGAGGCTTAGTAAAGATATCAACTAAATTATCACAAGTATTACAATAATCCACACAGATCTCCTTAGACTGTATCTTTTCTCGTACAAATTGAAACTGAGTGTCAATGTGTTTAGTATTCTTATGGAAAATTGGATTGTATGCAAGCTTTATTGTGCTCTGGTTGTCATTTTTGATGTTGGTTGCTTCTCTTTGTCCTTCGCTTGCATCGCCGAGCAATCTCCTCAACCAGATGGCTTCGCATGTAGCTGCACACAACACCTAGTACTCTACTTCACATGATGATAATGCTACAATACTTTTCTTTTTGCTACTCCACGAGATAACCCCGGATCCAATACTAAATGCATAACCTGTGATGGATCTACGATCATCCAGGTTGCCTGCCTAATCTGAATCTGAATAACCTGCTAAAGTAACATCAGAAATGTCAGTGTATAAAATACCATAATTACAAGTACCACTAAGGTATCTCAACACACATTTTGCTGCATTCCAGTGACTTTCAAGTGGTCTGGACATAAACTGACTCAGCACACTAACGGAGTATGCCAGATCAGGCCTAGTTGTCATGAGATAGATCAGACTTCCCACTAGCTATCTATACAAAGTGGCATCCACCTGTTTTGTGCCATCGTCATTACTTAACTTGAGATTCTGCTGCAATGGTGTTGCTGTTGTTTTACACTATTCCATTCTGAATCTTTCTAACAGGGTTCTGGCATACTTTCCTTGGGTTAGAAACGTTTGACCAGAATCTTTCCACACCTCCAATCCTAGGCAATAATGAAGATCACCAAGGTCTTTCATTTCAAATACCTGTGACATTTGCTGCTTGATTTCTTTGATCAAATTATCTGCATTCCCTGTTATTATCATGTCATCCACATACAAAGAAATCAAAATGATTTTCCTCTGTTTATTTATCTTGGTATACAGGTTTGGGTCGTTGAGGCTCCTATGAAAACCATATTCAATAAAAAATGAATCAATTTTGTCATACCATGACCTAGGGGCTTGTTTCAAACCATAAAGTTCCTTATGCAATTTACACACTAAATGCTCCTGCCCCTTTTTCACAAAACCAGGAGGCTGTACTAAATATATTTCTTCCTTTAATTCTCGATTCAGAAATGCAGACTTAACATCTAACTGGTTTAGCTTCCATTTATGTTGTGTTGCTAAACAGATCAGCATTCTAATTGTATTAAGTTTAGCTACAGGGGCAAAGGTGTCATCGAAATCTATGCCTTCTTGCTGTGAATAACCCTTTGCTACCAGTCTAGCTTTGTATTTTTCTACACTCCCATCTGCATTTATCTTAGGTTTATACAACCACTTACAACCTATAGGGGTTTTTCCTTCAGGTAACTCAACTAAATCCCAAGTATGATTTCCATATATTGATTCAATTTCCTCATGCATTGCAGCCCTCCATTCATCTGATTTACTTGCTTCTTCATAGTTTGAGGGTTCTACAATATTTAAAATTTTGGACATTAAAGCATAGCCTCTCAATTTAGCAGGTAGTCTAGTCTTCCTACCTGATCTTCTAGGTAAAGGGCTTACCTCAAATCTATCTGTTTCTGCACTCTCCGGGCCTACATCATCACTTATTACACTATCTGCTGCTACTTCTTCCTGTTTCTACTCCTGATCCTGCTCCTATTCTTCTTCAGACTTCTTCACTGTTCAGTTCTATCAGGAATGGAATCTGGCTGTCACTGTTAGAGTCTTCCTTTCCATCTTCTGTCTGTTCATGAAAAAAAACATCTCTGCTCGCAAAAACTTTATGAGTCACAGGATTATATAACTTGTATGCCTTATACTCTGTGCCATATCCTACAAATATACATTTCAAGGCTTTGGGGCCTAGCTTTTTCCTATCTTCTTTTGGTATATGAGAAAATGCTTTAGATCCAAATATTCTTAGATGACTAACTGCTGGTTTGAGTCCAAACAGTGCTTCAAAGGGGGTTTTCAAGCCTAGACATTTAGTGGGACTCCTATTCTTCAAATAAACAACAGTATTAATGGCTTCTGCCCAAAGACCATTAGAAATACCCTTACCTTGAAGCATACTTCTTGTGCACTCCACAAGGGTCCTGTTCTTGCATTCTGCTACTCCATTCTGCTATGGAGTGTGTGGCACTATGAATTTCTATATAATCCCATGCTGCTTGCAGAAGTTCATGAACTCACCTAACCTGTATTCCCCCCCTTGATCCGAGCGGAGAATCTTTATCTTCTTTCCTGCTTGGTTCTCTATCATAGATTTGAATTCCTTAAAGTATCGGAAAGCTTGACTCTTTTTGTTTAAAAAATATACCCAAGAGAACCTAGTGCAATCATCTATAAACAGTAGAAAGTAGTATGCACCTCCTAAAGACCTAGTCTGCATATATCCACAAATATCTGTATGCACTAGTTCTAGGATGTCTCTTTCTTTTCTGTTAACATGCAAAGGGAATTCATCTCTATGCATCTACCCTAATGCACATCCATCACATTCCAGTTTGACATTATGTAAAGCAAGAAGTCCATCAACCATACCTTTCTTATGAAGTAAGATGAGGTCTTGCAAATTAAGATGTCCAAATCTCTGATGCCATAGATTTTCTGTTGTTGATGTTGCTGCAACCATCGCTTGTCATGGCATGCTCCTTGCATCCAGTCTGTACAAATTCCCCACGCGTACTCCTGTTGCAACTGTCTCCAATTGGCTATCCTGAATGACACATCCATTCTTGAAGAATTGCACTTGCATGTCCTAGTCTGTTATCATAGAGACAGAGATCAAATTCTTTTTAATTCCTGGAACATATAAAACATTTTTGAGATGTTTGATGTCGCCACTAGGTAGCTTCACAGGAATATCCCCACAACCATTGATCTCATACCCACTGTCATCTCCTAAGTAAATTTTTGATCCACATGTAGATTCTCCAAGAAACTCAAAACAATCTTTCATACCAGTCGTATGCGAGGATGTGCTAAAATCGATATACCATATATTATTCTCATCTCCTTTTGATGCTGAAAGTGCACAGTCGACTGTGAATAATCGAAGATCATGGCTGTGGTCATCCTCTTCTCTAGCAAAACACCCGTAATGTTTCCTCTGTTTGCCTTTTCTTTCATCCGCCTGCCTCTTATAGCATTCTTTAATCTGGTGGCCAGGCTTCCCACAGTAAAAACATATCTTAACATAATTATCAGTCATACCTCTAAATGGTCTCTTTTGAAAAGAGCTGGCTCCTTTCTGCTGCTACTGCTGCGGTTGTTGATGCTGATGTTGGTGCTGGTGCTGCTTCCCTCTACACTGTTGCCTCTTCGCCATCAGAGCTAAGTCATTGCTCTGAGTTTTCAGATTCTGTCGTCGCTCCTCTTCCTAGAGCAGAATCGCTGTCAGCTCATCAAACAAGGGGGCTTTCTCCCTCGTTGACAACCTTGAGATGAATGTATGATATTCATCGCTCATTCTGTTCAGTGTAAGTGTAACCAGATCTAAATCTGATACCTTCTCTCCAATGGCTCCCAATTTGTCTTTCAGATCCTTGACTCTGGCCATGAATCCACCAACGGATTCATTCTCATCCATTTTTAATGCAAACAATTTTCCCTTGAGTGCGAGAACACGATTTGTGTTCTGTGTCTCGTACAGATTCTTGATTGTGTTCCATATATCTGCGGCCGACTTGCAACCTCTGATATGGGGGATAATGTTGTCTTTGATAGACATCTTCAGTATGACTTTCGCCTTTATTTCTCTCTTATCCCAATCTTGTACTTAGGCCAGTGTTCCAGTTCTCTGCTCATTTCCCAAGACGATCAAACATGCATTCGCACTCTCCAGCAAAGTTTGCATCTTGAACTTCTAGTTAGAGAAGTTCGTTCCATCGAGTTTTGTAAAGTTTTGTAGATGTTCTATGCTAAGAGCAATTTCACTTTTCTTGCAGCAATCATACAAGTAGTTAAGCAAAATGCAGATAGAACATATAAGCAGATCTTACAGAAGACAAATCAGAAACAGGAAAAATGTGTGTGTTCGTTTCGGCGGTAAACAGGATGCTTCAACCAGCAAAGTCTCCTTTGGTTAGCCAGCCCAGCATGTGTCACAACAACCCTCCAACCAGTAGATGAGTCAACCCAAGTCAATTCTACAAAAGTCAACGCTGTCCTAAAAAGTCAACGCTATCCTGAAAAGTCAACGCAGGGGCAGCAAGCTAAAAGTCAACGCAGCAGCAAAACGGTCAACCCTTTGACCTCGATTTTTGTGCCAGGTAGTACGGCCTTCAAAAATCGAACCTTCCACAAGTTTTCAGCTTGATTGGACCAAGCGTTGACCAAAGTCAACGCTGGTCAAACTTTCTGCGAAACCCTAGCAGCAGAAAA
>APFE031139399.1:123611-216522 GCA_000404065.3 Pinus taeda | reverse complement strand
CAGTGAAAATGATGAGGCTCAACCATCTGTTGACTCAAAGTATTCACTGCAAAACATATGTCCGGACGAGTGTTCACTAAGAACATCAAAGCTCCTATGAGTTGACGATACTCAGTAGGATTGGCCAAGATAGGCCCTGCAGCGCTGCCACTCAACTTCTTAAAGTTGAGTTCCATTGGTGTCGACACGGACTTACAGTCCACCATCCCAAATCTTTCCAGAAGCTTCACAATATATTTTCCTTGAGAAAGGAAAATCTCTCCAGGTCTCTGCCAGACCTCCAGGCCTAGGAAATAGTGCATCAGTCCTAGGTCTTTCATCTCGAACTCAGCAGCAAGCTCCCTCTTACATTGATGAATGAGAGGGTCATCACCTGTCAGGAAGAGGTCGTCCACATACAGCACTAGAATGAGAGGCTTTCCTTCCACAACCTTGAAGTAAAGGTTTGGATCAACATTGCTTCGAGTGAAGCCCAGCTTCATCAAGTAACTATCCATCCTCTCATACCAAGCTCTGGGTGCTTGCTTTAACCCATAGAGGGCTTTCTTCAACCTGCAGACATAAGTGTCTCGATCTTGAACTTCAAATCCCAGAGGTTGTTCTACATACACCTCTTCCTTTATTGCACCATGCAGAAAAGCGGTCTTGACATCCATCTGATGAAGACTCCATCCTTGCGTAGCAGCAAGGGCTATGATGGATCGGATGGTGGTATATCGTGCCACAGGTGCAAATATATCGTCATAGTCAATTCCTTCCTTTTGAGAGAAGCCACGGGCAACAAATCTTGCCTTAAACTTTTCAGCACTCCCATCAGATCCATGTTTAATCTTGTAGAGCCATTTAGCGGTGACAACAGATTTGTCCTTCGGTCTCGGGACCACATCCCAGACATCATTCTTCATAATAGCCTCATATTCTTCATGCATAGCATCCTTCCAAACTTGATGCTTGATGGCTTCCTCAAAAGATCCAGGTTCGGATTGTATAATAGTACTCATGGCAGCTAGATACCCTTGGTATCTACACGGCTTCTTGCTTTCTCGGAATGTCCCCCTTGGGGCAGCATGACCCTCAGCATCTTCGAGGGTGTGCCTGAGCCATGATGGCCTCTTTCCTAGAGAAGGGGAAGGATCAATAGGGTCCATTGGCCCTTCAACATCATGCATAGTCTCATCCTGGGGTTCTTCTAGATTTCCAGGTCTTTCTTCATGATTTTCTTCAGATCTAGGAAGATCTACTACTTTCTTCAAGGAAGCATCTTCGTCAAAAGTGACATCATGGCTTATCTCTACTTCCCTTTGACCAGGTACATAGACTCTATATGCCTTAAAAGTCTCACTGTAGCCCACAAACATTCCTTTCTTCCCAGTAGCATCCAGCTTACTTCTCTTTTCTTTCGGCACATGAAAATAGACAGGACATCCAAAAATTCTAAAATGTGAGACATCAGGTTTCTTACCAGAGAAAACCTCTTCGGGAATTTTGGAGTCCAAAGCGGAATGAGAGCATCGGTTTTGAATGTACACAGCAGTATTTGCAGCTTCTCCCCACAGAAACTTTGGTAGACCCTGGTCACATAGCATGGCACGGGCAGCTCCCACAATAGTCCTATTCTTGCGTTCAGCAACACCATTCTGTTCAGGAGTATATGCAGTGGTAGTCTCCCTCTTAATGCCAGCTTCTCAACAAAAGTCTTTGAACTCATTTGACTCATATTCAGTGCCATTGTCAGTCCTCAAAACCTTGATCTTCTTTCCGGTCATATTTTCCACCAAGGCTTTGAAGGTACGGAACCACATGAAAGCCTCATCCTTCTTCTTCAAGAAGTATGACTTCAAGATGTTATGTCTGTCACGCCCCCAATATTTTTTTTTCTTAATTGGGAGGTGCGGCACCGCCTTACACCGGGTTCGGGTGTATACGGACTACGCCTTTAACTTCAACACTTAACTCAACTCTATCGAATTAGTGTAAATATCAACATATAACTGAATATATATAATTCCCAATTATTCTCCACATTCAATTATAATTAACTTCACAACGCAACCGCAACATAAACCTGTAATGTAATATCAAAGCAGATTAACACATTATTTGCGGGAGAGGCAACTCCCGAATGAGCTCGCCCACTATATTATGAACTGTTTTTCAATAATACAATAAGACAAGTAAGCCGTCTGTCCACGGCCTTACTTAGAACTTTTAATAAGTTCTTACAGCTGCCACGCATATGCTTTTTACCCAAGTGCATTCACGCACATGTAAACCTGCATAATTCGTAAATACAACTGCCCACGTGCTAATCCTCAGATTTGTCCACGTGACAGTTCCCTGACAATCTGTAGTTTTTTGTGCTTTATCCAAGCGTCCCTACGCTGTTATAAGCCTGCACAACTGCTGTCCACGTGTCCCGTCGAGTTTAACTATTCATCCTCCAGGATATTACCTATCCACCGAATGTCACCCGACTGTGCGCTCCACGTACTTTTCCCACTCCTCAAGAGAGCCTTCGTTCTCTTTACCGAGACCTTTAACTGCACTTCTGCACTTCTGATCCGATTTACTGAACTGCTCGTTGACGCGTCCGCCTGTTGTCCACGTGTTGGCTTGCTGGTATACCTGCGCAGTTTACCTGCTATACACCATGTATCTCGCCTACGTGTCAACCCTCCGCTGCTGTCAACTGTTATACACGTTCAACGTTTGGACGGACGGGCGCCCCTCACCCGTTCCGCCTCCACAGATTGCGTTACCCGACTGCACGCTCATTGCGGTCTTTGCCAACCTGTCGATCTTGTCCACGTCCCTCGACAATCTGCTGTATACTTCTTGCGCTGTTTATCCACACGTCCCCACGCTATGATAATCCTGCACAATGAATCGCCCACTGCTGTCCACGTGTCGGTCTCTGATATATCTGCGCAGCCCAGTTTGCTTTATATCATATATCACCGCCTACGTGACAACCTTTCGTGGACTGTTAACCCAATATATTAATCGGACAGTTCATATAACCTTTGCGTTTTATCGAGGGCTAATACCCCGCGGGTTATCCAAATGCCCTGATATACCCCCACAGTCAATACTCCCGGCTACTGTTCGAACCAGCTATACGGAACTTAACAGTCCGTTGCTGCATATACTTCTGCGCGTTTATCCAAGAGCGGACCTCCACATACACTTACATAAAGCTGCGCATTTATATGTCTGAACTTCTATCCGAATTCCATTCCCCAACCGTGACAATCTGCTGTGTATATTCAATCCCCTGCGCTATTACCCGAGCTTATCAATTGCCCACGTGAACCTACGCAGCAATATACCGAGACTGTTCTACGAATTCTGTTGACTGTCCAACGACTGTGCACCCGAATTCTGATCCGCCAGCACTTCGTCCTTTCCCTATTCGAAGGGAATAATTACTGTGCTTTCCCCGAATCCAATCCGCTGCGCCAGATTTTATTACTCGACCTCTTTACCAAGTCTATTCCTCACAACCCGAGTTCAATTATACGAAGATTTCCTTTGGACTTTATGCGCACCGAACTGCGCACATCTTCGCATCTTCTTGTCCTCTATGCGAGAGATCTCAGTGAGTTCGATGATGATTGCTATAGATAGAGTTTGTCTTCACCTCAGCTCTGATAACATGTAAAGTTTTGTAGATGTTCTATGCTAAGAGCAATTTCACTTTTCTCACAGCAATCATACATGTAGTTAAGCAAAAATGCAGATAGAACATATAAGCAGATCTTACAGAAGACAAATCAGAAACAAGAAAAATGTGTGTGTTCGTTTCGGCAGTCAACAGGATGCTTCAACCAGCAAAGTCTCCTATGGTCAGCCAGCCCAGCATGTGTCACAACAACCCTCCAACCAGTAGATGAGTCAACCCAAGTCAATTCTACAAAATTCAACGCTGTCCTGAAAAGTCAACGCAGGGTCAGCAAGCTAAAAGTCAACACAGCAGCAAAACGGTCAACCCTTTGACCTCGATTTTTGTGCCAGGTAGTACGGCCTTCAAAAATCGAACCTTCCACAAGTTTTCAGCTTGTTTGGACCAAGCGTTGACCAAAGTCAATGCTGGTCAAACTTTCTGCAAAACCCTAGCAGCAGAAAAATCGTACTACAGCTCAGCCGTACGGTCTGTCCTCTTCGTCCTTCCCACGTGTGGCTGAAATTCGTCCTCCAGGTAGCTCGTACTCTTTAGTATGAGAGAGGAAGATGTGAGTTGTGTTGTGATGAAATTCTCTCCAACTTTTCCTGTATTTATATCCATCAATGAGGGTGTGTGACACATTTGTTGGGCATGTGAGCCTACATTACAAAACTAGCCGACCTTGCACATATAATTTATTAAGAATAATAAATTCAAAATATAAGTTCTGCTCATCGGATTAAGACTATTTTATATGGATTTTACATCTCTCAGAAAGAGGAATCCAACAAAAATATTAGCCTCTTAATCTGAGCATCAGAACATGGAGTTTGGACCTAGTTGTCCAAATTTAACAAGTTTGCTAGACTCGTGGAGGTATGATTCTTTGCTGTTGTTCATTTTCGCCCAACTGAACACTCCAATCGGCCACCACCGGGCAAGTTCGATTTGCTACCACCAAACAGATCAGGAACTTCACTGTGCCACCACCGGGCAAGTCCGATCTGCTGCCACTGAATAGATCAGGGACTTCACTGTGCCACCACCGGGCAAGTCCGATCGGCTGCCACTGAACAAATCAGGGACTTCACTGTGCCACCACCGGGCAACCGATCTACTACCACCGAACAGATCAACAAGCAAGATCCAACACGCCACCACCGGGCAAGGGCGATCTGCTTCCACCAAACAGATCAAGGAGCTGCACTGCGCCACCACCGGGAAGAACACCGATCTACTTCCACCGAGCAGATCACAGAGCTCTGATTCGCCACCACCGGGTAGGTCTGATCACGGAACCCCAATTTGCCACCACCGGGCAGATCTGATTTGCTACCTCTAAGCTGATCAAGGATCCTCAATTCGCCACCACCGGGCAAATCAAATCTGCTGCCACTGAGCAGAATCTCCACGTACCTCCACCGGGCAACTCTGATCTGCAACAAAAATTGCAGATTTCCAGAGAGAAAGAGGTTGGCTCTATGGCACTTTGAATAGCTAAAAATTTGCGCCAATTGTAAAAACGATCCACGAAAATTGGCGCGGTTAACAACCACGGATCTGCGCCAATTTGGTTGTTCTTTTCTCTGGCGCGATTTTCAGCCTCAAACTTGCACTAATGGCGCGACTGTTACTTAAAATATCGCGCTAATTGCTGCACCTTCCCCAAAAAAAAAATTCCGCTCCAACCCTTCCTTCGGTTCAGAGATGATCAGTCATCTGACGCCTTTTTCGCTCCAGGTGTTATTGCAGTTCCACCTGATCACATAGACACATTTACATGTACTCCTACCACTACAGAAATGTAACTAATGATACATCCCTAAAAAAAATTTGAGGCTATCTCTATCCTAAGCTCTGATACCAAGATAAAAATCACACTTTGAATTAAATGAAGGAGTTGCAGCTCACAGGTGTGTACGGCACCTGGGAGACTGCACTCAAACAAAGAGGAGACTCTCTCTCACGTTCACTCTACATTACATCAAATGAATATTACAATATTAAATACATCACTGAAAAATAGGTAGTTGTAAACAACCTCCTAAATTCTAGGAACTACTCCTAAACTAAGAAGATGCGCTACAACCACATAACCATTTCTCCATTATTTCTAACTGTGCAAACTTTTCCATTAACCAATTTGTTGAAATACATATTCATGGTGTCAAACCACGAACGAATGCTAAATACAAGGACAAATAGAAAGTTATTCTCCAAAACATGTTGTATTGATCGACAAGTTTGAGGGAAGAAATTTCCTCTAGGCATGTTTAGCTGAATTGACATTGGTTCAGAGTGGGAGCCATTGAAAAAAACTTTGATTTTTTATGGTTAAGAAAGGAACGCATTAAAAACAGCTTTAGTTTATTGATTAAATAATTTATATTAATATTCAATTAATGATAATAATAATAACAACAACTTTATGCCCTGAGTTTCTTGCCGGTCAATCACATTGATTAGTTTAGAAAATTAGCCACCAATTGCAGTCCAAGTGCATTGGCTTCCGTAAAACTTCTGGTTCTTGAGTTGATCACATAATTTGGAGGTTTGTTTGGGTTTAACAATGTGACATCATGTTGTGATCCTGCAGGTTCATACTCAACTATCTCAAACAATTAATTACATAAACAATTAATTAAGCAATTCATTAAAATTTAGTATTGTTTGATAAAAATTTAATTATAATATATATATAGTTACAAATTTTGTAACCACTTTAACACAAGTGAGGCCAAATTTGTTCATAGAAAAACTTTCTATGATTAAAAAAACTAATAGCATTTAATACTATTGCACCAAAACCTAATTACAATTACAATATAACTTATTTACAAATTTGTTCATAGAAATGGTTTCTATTGTTAAAAAATAGGAAATTTATAAAATTTAATATCATTGACTAGTATATATCTCACTTGTTTCTCCCTAGATATACTTTGCTAATTATAAATTTCTCAAATTATTAGAAAAGAGAGATAAAAGAGTGATTACACACAACACCAAACACATTGTTATTGAATACCCATTTTTATACTCCGTAATACTTATAAACCTCATATCACAGATCATCCATCCTTAATATTTACAATATATTAACTATATTTTTCATAATTTAAAAATCATCTTCATGCATGAATCTGGTATGATATTTGTTAGCAAGGTAAAAGCCCCATGCATTAACCTCGTGCAAAAATTGCATTATCTCTCACTGAGTGAAACAATGGTTCTAGAGATCATCAAATAAAATGGTATCTGTGAAACACAATCATGTGTGAAGTTTCCCCTAGCTAGAAATTGGTGTCCTAAGTCCAATTCAAACAATAATTCATCGATTTGAGGCTTGATCAAGATTTTATGCCTAGTTGCAACGTGGTTGCAACAAACTTGGTAAGGTGATTCAAGGACACTTTGTGAATATCATTTGGAAACATAAAATCTAAACTATTCATCATAATTGGGTGATGTTATCTTTGATAAACATTATTGGTCGAGGCCCATGCAATCATGCCACCCATAGTGGCCTGATCCATTTTTACAATATTGATCCCGTTATACAAAAATTGCATTATTCCTCATAGGGTGAAACCCTAGTTCTAGATATCATTGAATAGAAATGGTATATGTGAAATTAGAACCCATTTTCTTAAATCCAATTCAATTGGTAGTTTATCTATTCAATCCCCAGTCAAGTTTTTATGCCTAGTTGCAACTTATTTATTGAGGCTAGCCAGGGACATTGTCACTTTGTTTCAGTGGCATAAAATCCAAACCATGAAACATAAATAGTTTTTTGCAGCTTTGACATGTGTTTTTGGAAAGGGATTACGCAATGCCACTAGCTATAGTGGCCCAAGCATTTGTTGTGCAAGATTGATCCCCTTGAGCAATATTTACACTATCACTCATTGAGAAAAGCCCTAGTTCCAAAAATTATTGACTAAATGGAATTCATGAAATAGAATCATTGATGAGGCATATCATTACCTAGAATCTAGTGTCTAAAATCCAATAAAAGCGATAATTCCTTGATCCAAGATCCATTTAATTTTTTATTGCTAGTTGCAACTTGGTTGTTGATGCCACTTATAGACACTTTGTGAACTTTGTTTGGGCAGGATAAAATGCAAAACATGCAACATAATTATGTTCCTTCATCTTCAACAATTGTGTTTGGATAAGGTCCACATTCTCAAACTACCCATAGAGGGATAGCAATTATTTTGCAAGATTGACCCTCTTGTGCAGAAATTGCATTATTGCTCATTGAGTGAAACCATTGTTGCAAAATAATTGAATAAAATGATATATGTGAAATGGAATCATGGGTGAGGGGTGCTCTTAAATGGTACTTAGTGTATTGAATCCATCACAATTGTATATTCGTTGACTCAAGGCTCCATGAAGCTTTCATGTGTAGTTGTAATTTTCATATATATGTCATTCAGGGATATTTTGTAAATTTGGTCTAGTGGCATAAAATAAAAATGGTGCAGCATAATTAAGTTCCTTCAACTATAAAAAGTGTGTATGTCTAGGTCCCATGTGGTCACACCACCTGTAGTTACTCGTGCCATTATTTTTCATGATTAACTTCATGCATAAATTGCAATATCCCTCACTAAGAAAAACCTTAGTTCTAGAGATCATTAAAGAAAATGGTATTCATGAAATAAAATCATGGGTTAGTGGTGTTGATACCTAGAACCTATTGTCCTAAATCTAATGCAATAAATGGTTCATTTCTCGGAGCCTTGATTATTTTTTTTATTTCTAGTTACAACTCATTTGCAAAGGCCATTTAGCGACACTTTGTGAATTTGGTCTAAGGGCATAAATTCAAGCTATGAAACCTAAATAGGTTCTATAAAATCCAACCTGTGTGTTTATATAAGTCCCATGTGATCATCCTACGATTAGTGTACTTAGCCATTATCTTACAAGATTTACCCCCTTGTGCAAAAATTGCACTATTCTCTCATTGAGTGAAATCCTAGTTCTGAATATCATTAAATAAAATGGTATCTATGAAATAGTATCATGGGTGACGGGTGTCGCTAACTACAATATTGTTTCTTGGATCCAATGCAAGTGGAACGTCATCAATTCGAGGTTCAGTCAATTATTTATGGCTAGTTGCAACTCACATTCTAAGGCCATTCAAGGACCCTTTGTACATTTGGTCTAGAGTCATAAAATCCAAAATGTGCTACATAACTAATTTTCGTTAGCTCTATAGAGAATGTTTTGTTTGGTCTTGGACACATTATGTTATGAATAAATTCTCTCAGAACAAACGGTGATGGTATGGATGAGCAATCCTACATAATGTTAGGAAGCAAAACACGATGGATGTGTACACGTGTTATAAAAATAATAAAATTCTACATGATATCTAAAACTACATGTGTTACAATATGTGCATATTCTAAAATACAAAGTTTTTATTTCTCCAAAGATATTTGGCCGAGGTTCAATGCCATGTGATAATTCTTGAATCTCTCATAGAGTTATGTTTGTATCATATCAGGGAAGTGTTTAATGTGGGTTTGAATATCTTTAAGACCTTTTGTCAGCTCTATCACACATTTTTTATTCGTTGAAGGCTTATTATTTTCATGTAAAAACTTTCATACTAGTTCCCTAATAGCATCGATTAATTTCATGTTCGAATGAAGCGAACAACCAACGACCCAACAATATGTTTGATTTGGATTGTCAAGGATTTCTCTTATATTAAAATACTTTTGAAGAGTTTTTTCTTATTTACTTTAAAAAGTTGAGGTGCACGTGACATCAAATGTTGATGCATCGTGGACTTGTTTATAATAGATTCTAACATTACATGATAGTGTTATAGACATATTTGGGCACATCAACACCAAACTTATATGTCGATAAACTAGGGCACATCAACCCCTAAAAGAGTTGTTTCATGCCCTAAAGGAACATAGTCATCTAAATACATCATTCCCCAAAATTTCCACCTCAAAAAACATCGATAAATGGCCTAAGTTAAACCGTATTGACTGCTCCACTGGCAGGGTGTGACGCATACTGAGTGGTACACTGCCAAGGTGCGATGCATACTGATTAGGCCTTCTATAGGGTGCGATGGGCAAGGATGGACAAATGTCCGACACAGTTTGCTAGGTGGTTGCTCATGGAATCTTTTAGAAACTTCTCCTATGCCACTTGCCTCTCTTAATTCGCCTAAGGATGAATAGGGGATCTAAAAAATCTCCAAGTGGAATGACACTAATCAAATCCCGTGGATGACTTACACCCTTGCACACATCTATAAATGAATCCCTCATCTAAGAGACCTAGAGGCTGGAATATTGTGAATTGCAAGGAAGTGTTGATAGTTTGTAATTGAGGAAAGAGCATTGTATTGTTGGTGTGATCTTGCTATTTCATAAGGTGAAAAGGGATTGATGCTGGGAGGATGATGTTGGATCAGACAACTGGGTTGTAATTCTCCCTTCTATTAATAAAGTTCTGCAAGTTTTCTTCCATCTGATTGTGCAATTGTGAATGTTATCATTTGTGAATGCTATCATTTTTCCATTATATATCTCATTCTGTAATGTTTATGTTGTAATAGATCACAATGCTTTGACGGTTCTATGTTTTTGTACTTTTGTAGGTACTCTCCAATCGGGTTAAGTACGAAGAAGAGTTGCAAGCTTTGTTAAGGGGGAGAGAGATCGAGCAAGGGATTAAGCAGAAGTTCCAGGTTGGTTCCATTATCTTTCTCTTATCTATTAGACATAGAAGAAATCATTGAAGTGCTTTAAACTGTTGTTTCTAGGGTAGCTGCCAAACCTAGAGGGCTAGTCGTTCGACAAGAAACTAGTTTTCCTAGAAACAAATTGGCGACTCCGATGGGGAAGAGAAGATGTTTTTTTGTTGTTATTGTTTGTTTTATAAACTATAGATAGAGCCTGAAGTTAGCCAGGTAGCCTCCGAATTGCTCTTTCTCTGCAATTGCATAGTAGATGAATGTTGCTTCAGTCAATCCCTAGTTTAGTTTATGAATTAAACATTCGACTTACAATAATTCTAGATGCCCTTTTGGTAGCTCAGTAACCTCTCAAGGCATTCCTCTATACTTTGATCTTTACTGTCCATCAAAGCTCAGATTAACTCATTGAAAATAGCTGCACATCTGAGCCAAAACCCACTTCAGTTGCGCTCCCTAGACCATCGCACTGTCTTCCTCTATAACCCAGCATGCACTGCACCTCCTGAGTGTCATAAGTGTGATGCATCTCTATTTCTGTGAAGCCCAGGTACGATGACTGACTGAACCCTTTTTCCATTCTAGAAATCGAGGGTTTTTGACCTTGTTTTCAATTTTGTTTAGTTGTTTTGTTGCTTATGAACAATGCCTCTTTACTGAAGCCTACTTGCGTCACATAAATTAGCCTCAAGTAGATTAGAATTAGTGAAAGTTTTTGTGTATTTGTTCATCATTTACAATCCCTTGTCAAAAATTTGTTTAGATCGCTTTGGTACAAAAAGTATTGTAATCATCGTTTTGTGTCGAAAAGAGAAGTGTCATGAATTCTTCCTTCCTTTGATAGTTGATTGAACATTTCTTCATGTATTTGGTTTAATTTGTTTCTATTTGAAGTGTTGAAAGCATTTTTTTAATTCAAAATTGAAAAGTGTCGTGGATTCTTCCTTTCTCTTTTGAAGAAGAAATTGTCGAAAATGCCATTTTGAAAGAAATATTTCATATCTCTACTGCATTTAGTTTTCCTTTTTGGCATTTTTCCCATTAAGGAGAACAAAAGCAAATACATGCATTTGCATTTAGCATTTTTTAGTTTGTGTGCGAAAAATGATTTAGGAAAATGCACTAGTGTGTGCTCTTTGCTCTTTGTTTGAAAGAATTGTAATCTTCTTTCCCTAGTAGCTAGGATTTTCATTGCTAAAAACAAACAAAGATTGATTATCATTGTAGATTGCATCTTAGGAATTTTAAATCATCATCATGTGGTGAACCATTGAAAGACAAACTCTAAACAAGATCAACTTTAAAATGAATTTCAATGAACCTAACAACGCTTTAGAACTTAATGCAACATATCTAGAGGTCTAGGCTAGAGACGTGTTCCAGTGTCATTAAAACCAGTGGCTATCTTTTTCATTTAAGGTTGGATGATTCCTCCTCCTTGATATGACAAGTGCTAGCACGAACTTGTGCTCCCTATACTGTCCTGTATATATTGGGAGACCATGTTATAGACATATTTGGGCACTTCAACCCCAATCTGATATGTCAATAAACTACGGCTCTTTAACCCCTAAAAGTGTTGTTTCATACCCTAAAAGATCACGGTCAACTGATTACATCATTCCCCAAAAGTTCCACCTGAAAAACCATCTAGAACTGGCCAAAACTGGACCATACTGACTGCTCCACTGTCAGCGTTTGATGCATAATGACTTCTACACTAGCCTAGTGCGATGCATACTGATGTGGCCTTCTATATGGTGCAATGAGCGAGGATGGATAAATGTCCAAGACAGTATGTTAAGTGGATGCTCATGGAATCTTCTAGAAACTTCTCCTATGACACTTGCCTCTCTGAATTCACCCAGGGATGAGTAAGAGATCCAATAAATCTCCAAGTGGAACCAAATGCAACAAGTGGAATGACATCAATCAAAAGCCCAGAGACGAATCACAACCTTGCACACATCTATAAATGGATCCCTCATATGAGAGATCTAGAGGCTAGAATTTTGAAATTTACAAGGAAGTGCTGATAGTTTGTGGTTGAGAAAAAACATTGTATTATTGGTGTGATCTTGCTTTTCATGAGGTCAAGAGGGCTTTGATGCTTGGAGGATGATGTTGGATCAGACAACTAGGTTGTAATTCTCCCTTCTATTTAATAAAGTTCTTTGAGTTTTCTTCCATATAACTGTGCAATTTTTGAATGTTATTGTTTATGAATGCCATTTTATGTTCATTACATTTTTGATCTTATAATGCTTACGATATAATAGATCAAGATGCTTTGACGGTTTTTGTTACTATGTTTCTACAGGTACTCTTCAAGCAGGATAAGTGAGGAGAGGAGTATCAAGCTCTGCCAACGGGGAGAGATTAAGAAAGGAGTTAAGTGGAAGATCCAGGTTGGCTCCTTCTTCTCTCTCTTATCTATTATACATAGAAGAAATCTTGAATTTCTTTAAACTGTTTGTTTTTAGGGTAGCTATCAATCCTAGAGGGCTAGTCGATTGAAAAGACACTAGTTTTCCTGAAAACAAAATGACAACTCCGTTGGGGATCGAATAGATGTTTGCTTGTTATTGTTGTTTGTTTTATAAACTATAGATGAAGCCTAAAGTTAGCCAGATAGCCTTCAAACTATTCTTGCTCTGCAGTTGCATAGTAGATAAATGCTGCTTCAGTCAATCTTCGGTTTAGTTTATGAATTGAACATTTGACTTACAAGCATTCTATATACCCTTCTGGTAGCTCAGTAACCTCCCAAGATCATTCCTCTATACTTTTCTCTTTACTGTCCATCATAGCTTGACTTAACTCATTGAAATCAGCTGCAAATTTGAGCAAAACCCACCTCAGTTTCTCTCCCTGGCCCATCACACTGTCTGTCACTGTCAACCAGTATGCATCACACCTCCCAAGCCTAAAAAGTGTGATTCATCCCTATTTCTGTGAAGCCCAGGTGTGATGACAGACTAAGCCTATTTCCCTTCTTGAAATGTGGGTTTTTGCCTTGTTTTCAACTATGTTTAGTTGATTTGCTACTTTTGAACAGTGCGTCATTACTGAAGCCTGCTTGCATTACATAAATCAGCCTCCATTGATTAGGATTAATAAATGTTTTTATGTATTTTTTCATCATTTACAATCCTTTGTCGAAAGGTTGCTTAAATCAATCTATCATTTTGGTATAAAAAGTGTCATAATTGTCATTTTGTGTCAAAAAAGAGAAGTGTCGTGGAGTCTTCCTTCTCTGAATAGTCAATTGAACTTTTTTTCATGTATCTGATTTGATTTGTTGTTATTCAAAGTGTCAAAAGCATTTTCTATTCGAAATTGAAAAGTGTCGTTTAGTCTTCCTTTCTATTTTCAAAAAGAAATTGTCGAAATGTCACTTTGAATGAGATATTTCAGATCTTTGCTATACTTAATTTTCCTTTTTGACATTTTTCACATTAAGGGGAACAAAAAACTAATACATGCATTTGCATTTGCATTTAGCTTTTGTGCGAAAAGTGATTTAGGAAAGTGCATTTAGAGGGTTCTCTTTGCTCTTTGTTTGAAAGAATCGTAATTTTGTTTCCCTAGTAACTAGGATTTTCATTGATCAAAATAAATAACGATTGTTTATCATTGTAGATTGCATTTTTAGGAATTTCAAATCAACGTCACGCGGTGAACCATTGAAAGGCAAACTTTTAAACAAGATCAACTCTAAAATAAATATCAATGAACCTAACAACACTTTGGAACTTAACGCAACACATCTAGAGGTCTAGGCTAGAGACGTGTTCCAGCATCGTAAAATCTAGAAACTATCATTTTCATTGAAGGTTGGGTGATTCCTCCTCTTTGATACGACAAGTGCTAGCATGGACTTGTCCTCCCCGTACCATCGAGTATATATTGGGAGACCACAATAGTCTTACATCCTTTATCCATAGGAAGCCATGTCTATTGCCCTATTAATCACAATGCACTGAACACAACATTCAGGAAGAGACTGCCGTACATAAGTCCTTGGTAATTTCTCTTTAATTTATCACCAAGGTGTATATTGCAGTTTTGTGATTGGTTTGGTAATCCCTCTGTCTAGATTTCTAGAGTAGTTACTTTCATTCCTGTTCGACTCTTCAAAAGAAAAGGTCCATCTTAGCACTTGTCACTTCAGGCTTATTAAAAATCGAAGGGGACTAGAGTCATATTTAGCTTTTTCTCGACTCTTAAAAATTGAAAAAGAAAATTTGTGTCAAAACGTCATTAAAATTTATTAAATTTGGAATAACATCTTTTTCCCCTTAATTTTGAGTTGATCAAGTAATCTGCAATCATGGAAGAAAGTCATTCACAACCCCGTCATTCATGGAGACTAGTGAGTCAACCATCTTTGGCTCTGGAAACGAAACCATTCTAGGAAAAATGATCTCGTTTAACTGAGTCCAATTCATCTGGTTTATTTGAAACTTTTGTTTCAACATCATCAAAGACTACAGTTACTCCGATAATTTCTGGTACATATGCCTCTAGAGAAGAAGTTTCGCAGTTACAAGAGGACATTAGAACTGATCCTATTGTAACGGTAGACACTTCTATGCCTGAAAGAGCTCCATCTAGAGTTGATCCAGAGACTAAAGTTCACTTACCTAAACATCTAGAAGTTGAGTTCCAGAATTCAGAAGGTGTCACCCCTCCGGTATCTGTCACTGCAGAAGCTATACCTTCTTCGGCTCCAGAAATATTTTACTGACATGATGGTCTATCTCTTCCACCTGGAATGATTGCTATAGAGGAGATAGTAGAGGATCCTCTATCCAATACCCCAATACATTTTGGAACTGGGATTCATCTGCATCCTTCTACTCCTAAAATTGGTTCTTTTAATCATCCTTCATCGCATGTTCCTGTTGAACTGCTAGGAAATCTTTTGGATAGACTAAACATGTCTGAGCAGCTATCAACATCTAGGACTGTGTCCTCTGATACAACCACAACAGAACTTCCTATTTCCATTCCTACAATGTTTGACGATATACCATCTGTTCCAGCTAGTTATCAATCACTAGCTGGAGTCCACTCAGGGGCTTTTTTAACGACATGGTCTGTTTGTATTTATTCATCCAAAATCCCATCTGGTATTTCTTATGTTGAAACTCAGCAAATTGATCCTATAGGCCAGTATCAATTTGGGTAGATCAGTCTTCAAAGACTGATATATCTGTTAAACACTAGACTGCCACCATATGGAGGGCAGTATGCTTTTTCATTGTTCCCTCCTGGAGAACAACGACATGAGAGTTTACAACAAAATTCAGGTCAAACTGAAATTACATCCAATGGTTGGGTACCAATACTACCTCAATAACCAAGGTTTGTATATTCAATGCAACCAACCCAACATATGTCGAATATTCCCACTACCCTTACTATTGTGACCGTCTCGCAAGTACAAGCATTGCATGTTGTATGTCAACCTCAAGTCTCCCAAGTTGCAATACAACAACCTCTTGTCTCTACAGATCAATCAAAACCTGAGGTTAGTGCTTCCTTACTTTGAATCATTCAGGCTCAAATGGGTATTATCACTCCACATCTTGATCAATCTTCCAGTATTGGACAACATCAAATGGTACAACAACCATGGCTGGTACAATACCAACAAGTGCAATTCCAACAAACCTACCAAGGACCTGAGCAACAAGGCTTTGTAGGTAATGGATAAACTCATTTTCAAAATGGTTATCAACAACCACATTATACTAATTATGTACAGCAACCTTATCAAAGTTACCAACATCAGATACATTATGCTGGTATGCAAAAGACCTACTACTCAAGCGATCCCATCTTATCCTGGGTATGCTTCACCTAACCTGAATCAACAGTTGCCTTTTATAGCAACTCTAGAATTACTAGATTTGAACCGGCTGATGAATGATCCAATTGCATACGCACCTTGGTGGCCAGCAATTCCTCATAAACTTCCCTCCAGTATTCATAAATTCAATGGAAATCTAGGAAAAGATCCATTGAATCACATAATGAATTTTCATTTGTGGTGCTCATCTAACACCCTAAATCGTGATTCAATTAGACTTTGCTTTTTTCAGAGAACGTTCACTGGTCCGACAGTGAAATGGTATATTAAATTTGCCTAGAGCTTCATTTGATAACTTCAGCATCCTTGCCACCACTTTTCTAACCCACTTTCAGTTACCCATAAGGTACAAAATGGGAATAGAACTCCTCACCAACTTTAACCAGTCCATGGCTACTCACATATCTGATCATATTCATGAGTGGCAATGTCGTCGTCGAATGGTAAAGATGTATGTTCCTCATCAATTTTTAGTTGAGTGGTTTATTAAGTTCTTATTACCATCTATAACTGAGGATGTGGCAAAAGGAGGAGTTGTCACTAAATAGCAAGTCATTGCTCATGCCCAATATTTAGACTTGATCTATACTCAGTCTGGCACACTCTATGACAAAATTCCTGATGCTGCCAGACCATAATTTTCCATTCCTCCCCCTCTTAAATTGAACAGGAACTCTCACGCCAGTGATGGCGTGATTGGCACCTCAAGCACGCAAACCACAAAGGCTCCATATGGTAAATCCCTTGCAGTTTCTAGTCAAAAAGAAAATGACAAACCTCTTGCCTCAGAGAATCCAAAGCAACCAGGGGGCAAGAAGAAAGGGAAAAATAATAAGAAGAAACAGGAGAATTCAACTCCTAAAAAATCTTCTCGAAACCCTGTTGGGAAAAAGAAACCTCGTGTTCCATGTTACATAAGTAACGAGGAGAATTGGATGAAAGATTGTTCACATTGAGCTGAGGTCACAAACTTTTTAAAAACTGCAAGTACCTCAACAGTGTTGACTGATCCGTTTCCAAGCCCAGAAACTAATCTAGCTGCTACCGATCATGCTTCCACATCCCAAGTGCTTATGCTATCCATCTCAAAACAAAAAAATGATGCTTTGATATCAACAAGGAACAAAGATTATGGGAACCCACCATTGTCAAACAACAAGGCTATAAATCAACCTAGTAGTTTGACAACAACTTCGCCAAAAGTTGTTCCACCCGTTATTCCTGAATTAACTATAAAGCCACCAAAGGGAGTTGTACATAAATCGGCATTTAATCCTTCAGCTCGAGCTGGATAGAATTATAATATAGTGGAGGACCTAGTTCAATCGTCATCCGCTATGTCAACACTTGAAGTACTGCAAAATTACTCCTCCCAAAAGTAGGCTTTGTTATCAGCAATAGGTGGGATTGATCTAATGGATTCCAATCTTGTGGCCTTTAACCATAAAGGATATGCACCTCAGTTACCAGCCCAACTTTCTTTGCTTATACAGTTAAAAGCCCTCAATAAAATTGTTCATCGAACAATCTTTGACGAGGAGGCATCTACCTATATTATGTCAATGAGTTGCTGGAAAACTATAGGATCACCACCCTTGTCACGATCATCAACAACATTAAAATCAATTGATGGAAGAACATACACGCCATATGGGATTTTAAGTAACTTGCAAGTCAAACTAGGGGGAAAGACAGTAGGGATTGGAGTCGAGGTCATTGATGGAAACCTTGACTACAATATCTTAGTGGGAAGGCCCTGTATTAATGCTATTGTTGTCGTTGTGTCTACATATTTTAGAAAGATTGCATTTCCCTTCCAAGGTGGAATTATGATCATTTACCAACTAGCCTTCTTTCCTAACAGTTCACAAGCTGCTGGAAGCATTCCATTGATCCATGGAAGTTCTCAATTGCTTCAAAATGTCGGAGTAGGTCTCCTAAAAGACCCTTCCTTAATGGGTACTTTTGCCCTCCCACCTCCAATTGGACTTGCGGAGGTGGCCATAGTGGAAACCTATCATATGATCTCTTCTACATCATCTAAGATTAAGAAGAACTATGACCACTTTGATAGTGTGGATCATCGTGAGGTGTTGCCCCTAAGCCCCATAAAATCTTTGTAGCAATCAATATTTTGGGCCTGGGCGGCAAACCCAAATCAGCACTCAATGAGTGTTTGGATAGATAGGTCTCTAGAATATGGTACCTCTTCCAATCCTTGGTCTCGTATACATTCTACAGACGAAGGAATCATCCAATCGATGATGATAGGAGAGACGACGTGGGAAGATTGCCACCATTGTTCCCTCATTCAAGATAACAACGAAGATTATTCAAGTGACCCTAATCATCCCTTAGTTTTTGATTTTCTATCAAATACTGTAAATACAGTGGATTCTAAGAGAAATATGTCGAATATTGAAGAAACTATTGCCATTAATATCTCGACCAAACCTAATGTCGTAGAGAATATTCATGTTGGAAAATCTTGTTCTCCATCAGAACTGGAAATTTACTGTGCTCTTTTGCGCGAATTCAAAGATGTCTTTGCATGGTCATATGAAGAAATGCCAAGCATTAACTCAAGAATTGTTGAACATGAAATCAAGATGTATCCAAATGTCAAACCAGTATGACAACGGCTTCAACCTGTTCACTTGAAGAAAGCCACTGCCATTAAGGCAGAAGTTGAAAAATTTTTGCATGTTGGTTTCATTTACCCTGTTCCTCTCACTGATTAGGTATCAAATATTGTTCCTGTGATGAAAAAGCAAGGAACAATTATAGTGTGCATCGATTATAGGGATGTAAATCAAGTGTGTCCAAAGTACAACTATCCTACACCCTTCATAGACCAGATAATTGATGAATGTGTTAGATGTGAAATATTTTCGTTTATGGATGGATTTTCCAGATACAATAAAATCAATATCCGCCCATAGGATCATTCAAAGACTGCATTTATATGTCCGTGGGGCACATTCGCGTATCGTAAATTACCTTTTGGTTTAAAGAATGCAGGAGCAACTTTTCAAAGGGAAATGAACTATGCCTTCCATGACGTCAAACACATTGTTCAACCATATCTCGACGATCTATCAGCTCATTCGCTTAAGCGGACTGATCATCTGCAGCATCTGAGAGCTATATTTCTACGTTGCCAATACTACAAGATACGACTCAATCCGCACAAGTGTGTGGTCGATTACTTGGTTTTGTAGTTTCTAAGGACGGAATTCGACTCGACCCATTTAAGGTCCAGGCAATCCTTGACATGCCTCCACCTTCAAATTTGCTTCAGATTCAGAAACTCCAAGGGAAAGCTAACTTTCTAAGGAGGTTCATCCCACATTATGCTGAACTCACTAAAGGTTATACACATCTATTGAATAAAAGAGTACCCTTCCACTGGGATCAGGTTGCACAAGCTTCCTTTGATGATTTAAAAGGTTCCCTAATAAAGGCATCATTAATGTATGCTCCTGACTATCTAAAAGACTTTAACCTGTATCTCACCACAGCAGATACGACCATCACCATGGTTTTAGTGCAAGAAGATAATGGAGAACATCCTATATATTATTTAAGTCACAACCTTGATGATACAGAAAGCAAGTACTCTTATTTTGAAAAGTTGGCTTTAGCAGTTGTTCACGCAGTACAGAGATTTTGAGACTATGTTCTCTTTTGCAAGACTACCATTGTGTCAGATTGCAACCCTATGACCTACATTCTGTCGCGTCAATTACTAGGGGGAAAATATTCCAAATGGATAGCCATTTTGCAAGAGTTTGATCTGGAATTCACCAAATCCAAATCAAAGAAGTCTCTTGTCTTTGTGAAGTTACTTTGTGACCTTCCATCGTCATCCAATGATTTAACATCTAAAGCATCAATCATGGATGAGACTTTGTTTCTGATATCGTCAAGCAATCCATGGTACAAAGATATATTGGTTTACCTCCAAACCTAAATTTTTAGGCCTAACACCTCTCTCTCTGAACAACGACGTAATCGATACCAAGCCAAAGACTACCTGATAATTGGCGATACACTTTACCATCTTGGTATCAATATAGTTTTACGAAGGTGCATCACGCATGAGGAGGATGAAATTTTTTTGAATGATTGTCATTCAGGTGCTTGTGGAGGGCATCTATTTGGTTACACTACTACACAAAAGATGTTAGGAGCAGATTACTTCTAGCCCACCATATCATAGATTGCATAACTGCACTCAGAATTTGCCATGCTTGTCATATTTTTTATCACAAAACTAGATTACCTCCTGCACCACTGCATCTAGTAGTTGTTGTTGGGCCATTTGCTAAATGGGGCATTGATTTCATGACATGAAACCCCACCTCAGCTGGGGGGCTTGGGTATATTGTAGTTGCCGTTGACTATTTTACAAAATGGGCCAAGGCGATGCTTACATTAAACAATAGTGGCGCAACGACTGCTCTTTTGTTTTTTAATCATGTAGTTTCTAGTCTTGGTGTTCCATAGGCCATAGTCATAGATCATGGATCACATTTCCACAATCACATGATGGTTGCATTGACTACCAAATTAGGACTATCACACAATAGTTCTACTCCAGATTATCTGCAAGCTAATGGACAGGTTGAAGCAATCAACAAAGTCTTTAAGTGCATGTTGCAGAGAATGATTGGAGTCCACAAACAGAATTGGCATTTAATCCTGTACTCAGCTTTGTGGGCATATAGGACTTCGATGAGAAACACAACTGGATTTATGCCCTTTTAGTTGATGTATGGTCTGGAAGCTGTCTTACCAATTCAATATGAAATCTCATCTCTCAAGCTTGCAATTGATCTTCTTCCCAAAACTTCAGAAGAAGAGACTCGTTTATTGGAACTAATCCACCTATATGAAACCTATCGTGATGCCATGATGGCCAACGAAGCACATAAGAAATGTGTCAGGGCCCAATATGATAAGAATGTCAAGCCTCGTGTCTTCTTAGAAGGTGACCTAGTCTTACTTTATGATTAGGACTCTGACAAATTGGGAGCAGGTAAGTTCGAACCATTATGGATGGGCCCCTAAATTTGTAAATGAGTATTGACAAAAGCAGCCTATGAATTGGTCAATTATGATGGGATTCCACTATTGAGCCACGAAACGGGTTGTATCTTAAGTGTTACTATGCTTGATTAAGCATAGTAAACTCTTTGTATATATGTTTGTTGCATTTTTGTTTTCTTTTAGAGTTGTCATTTTGGTTAGGTAATCCACTTCGCTTTTGTTGCAGATGTCAGACTTTTTTCATCCATTTGTCGGGTATGCTGATGGAGCTAGTCACAGTACACAGAACCTGTCCTCTATGGCCTGGGCCTTTATTGCCCCAAGCGGTGAGTTAGTGAGTTTCAAGGGGATATGTATTGGTCGATCAACAAACAACATTGTTGAGTATAGCGTGTTGATTAAACTGCTCTATGATGCCATTTCACATGGCATACGTCGACTCGTTGTCAGGCTAGATTCACAGCTCGTCATTTTATAGCTCATTTATTCCCTTCGGAACCCAACCATGTATCACATGTTCCTAAGAGTCAGGATTTTGGAAAGACAATTTGATTCCATTCAATGTCAACACATTTCCAGGAACTTAAACACATCGACTAATTCATTAGCAAACTATGTGTTAGATATACATTTGCAGCATTTGTAAAGAAAACATTTTACATTAACATTTGCATCGGGATTTCATAACTTAACCAAAATAAAACTCCGAAAAACAAAAATATATAACTATTTATAGTTTTTACAAAATGTTTTTTTTCCAAGAGAAAGTCGGTTATATGACTAAGAAACTCAAAAAATGAATGTAGGGAAGCATCCTAGACTAATGATGTTGGTGATAACATGTCACCAACTATGCGATCACGTGCAGGAGCCTAGTCCATCAACTTGGCACACCAATAGTATGGCGCTGTAACCTCAAAGGTAACTCATCGGTCCTAACATCCTGAATACTGAGAGTGAGGCCCTTGATCTAATCTTATAGCACTGCTAGGGTCCTCGATATGTCCAAATCCTGTAAGACGGTCCTCCCTACAACCTCTCCTACTGGAGCATCATCTGCCACTTGCAGGCATGCCATTGGTCGCATTGTTCCAATATCTGCACACGCATATAAGTTTGATTAGTCTTGGTAACATTTAAAAGCACAAAAACATTATAAATTTGATAAACAAAGATGCGGTCAAATCATTTTACCTATAGCACTCCACTGCTCACCAGCTGGTAGCGCCAAATCCGGATCACCTTGGAAATCCATCCAGACGTATGGATACTCCACAAAGACAATCTCCTGATGGTCGAACCACTCGAAAAAGGCATCAGAGAAGGAAATTTGTCACTGACCGGCATGTCTAGCCAAAAGATCAACCCATCTCTGCATCCATGGTTCCCTCGGTGCTAGCAATCCTAGTGAAATGTTTTGAGGCTACATTAGTGGATTCCTCTCCAAGGCAAAAGCAATAAATATGGAACCATAGCCAAAATTCTTGGTTCTTCCATTCTTTACTTTGGAGAGTTGTTCTTTTATGACAGGAAGTACCACCTCACACCAGTTGAACACCTTCGGTTCCAGGCATTCTAGGGCGTACTACATGTAAGATCTATTTCCCAAAGGCAAAGCCATGCTACCAGTCAATCTAGGAAAGGTAAATAAAATGGTCCTCAGGGGCTGATCAGTGACATCTTGGATATTGATATTGCCATCTTTGCTGGGCTGAGATCCATCTTTGCAGAACTGACGAATGTAATCTTTCACGGATTCACCCCCAAGAGCAAATCCTGAAAGTAAAAGAGGTGCACCACACCTCGAAAACCCCGTCAAAAAGTAAATGTCCTCAACTGTCAACGGAATGCATTTATCTCTAATCTGAAATACCTGGTCAATCGGATCCCAAGCATCGAGAAAATACTGCAACAAATTGATTTGTTCCATCATGCTAGATATGCGGAAGAACTTCAACAAGCCACAATTTCTTAATGCACCAACTGTGCCTGGGTCATGTAAATAAATCATGTCCTCCTTTTCATGTTCGCATTCATGGCATGTGACAACCATCTTTATCTAACAAAAATCTAAAATGCAAACAAGAGATGAGTTAGGATCCAAATTTGAGCAAAACCAGGCAAAAGTTTGATGAAAAATCACTGTGTAAAGATGTCCTTCTACGCCCATCACACCCTGCCTTTGAGCAAGGTGGGATGCATACTGATTGGCCAGTTGGAAGCTCAGTATAAATCACACCTTTCGATACTAGCAAGGTGTGATGATTGGGGAATGATATCTTCAAACCCCAATGGTGCAGAAATGTGAAAAAGCTTGCTCAGAATCAAAGAAAGATGGAATGAAAATGAAGAGCTCAGGGTTAGCTCCTACCTGGTCCTTTCAATGCAGAGAATAGTCCATCGGATCTCCCAAAATCAACTGGTGTAATTTGAGGGGGGAAACCACTCCAGAGCTCCAAAATCCCAAATTTGAAATAGAATGATGAAAATGAAAGGCAAAACTACTTTTATGTTTACTATTCATGTACTTCAAGAAAAATGTTAGATTTAACTCATTTTTCATACATATATATGTATTTCTAATTAGTTTGATGGAGTGATTAAGCAGGTTGAATGATCGATGAAAGAATATGATGTACTAAACAGTGAATTAAATATTTTTGACCACCAGCTGAGCATATGTTATCGCATGGTTTAAGCTCATTAAAAAATAAACCTACCACTGAGCATAGTTCCGCACGGTTCAAGCTTGTTAAAAAATGAACCCACCTTCGGTAAATAACCTTTGTGATTGCCATGCTATCGGCATTCTGAGCCTTGGTTGTGTTCCTGCCATCACCACCATCCTTTTGGCCAATCATACGCTTCCACTTGATTGTTTACCCTTTGGAGGAACAATTGTGATGAGTGGTCTTGTTAGCCAACCTCTTCACATCACCATGTTTTGAGAAGTTCGAAGCTTACCTGGAACCAATTTCTACCTTAAACACCACTCGTTCTTCAAAAAGCGAGTCTCCTTTAAACTCTTTTCAGACTCGTTAAATATGAAAAGATTGTTGAGCGCTTATCTTTTTCGGCTCGTTAAAGTGATCAAAAAGTCATCCCTTCCGTATTATTTTATCCTTTTTTTGACTCAATGGATTATGCTATGAAAAAGAATTGTTGGAGTTTCCTTTTCATCCCTTTTCAAACTCTCTAAACATGAAAAGGACCGAGTTATCCCTATTGTTAAATTTGTTAAAACAATAGCGACAAACTTATCCACCCTAGGGGAGACAAAGTCCCCTTTTTTCCCCTTTTCAAACCCTGAACATGAAAAGGACCGATTTGTCTTTGTTGTTAAACTCGTTAAAACAATAGCGAAAAACTTGTCCACCTAGACAAGAATGAGTTTCACTGTCGCTAGACTCACTAAAACATAGCAACAGGTTTGCCCGAAGGGAAAATTATAGAACAAGCATATGTTATCCTCCTCAAGCTTGACAAAAATAAATAGGTACTGGTCAGAAATGACTGGGGAAAAAGGGAGGAAAACTTGAAGAATTTTATGGTAGTAGGTTTCTCTTGAACATGACACTTTCACTCCATCACCATGAATGAGTCGAGTTGGGTTATTCCGTTCATTGCCATTTCTCCATTGGTCTTCCACACCATCCATCTCTTGGGGTTAGTGCTACCAATCCATCTCAGTGTTGCTGATATGTTCAAGATAATTCATTTAGTTGAGAAACCTCCCTCCAGTTAATGCCTCATCCATTGCAATACCTCCACCCTCCATTTTTCATGATCGCCATTCCTGAACCTTGTGTCATCAGACCATTTTCACCTCCAGAAGATCATTTTCTTCATTTTGTGTCATAGATGTGGGATAAATTAAGGCCCTCCTATGACAGGTCACTTCTTGTCAACATCAGCTCATTATCCAAGAAGTTGACTTAAAAACACCCCTTTCAGTACTTTGAAGCTTGCATGCCTCAATGGCAATTTTCTCACTTTCGTCGACACGTTGACATCAATTGCCTTCGACCAAAAGATTTTGTGTGGTGTTTGACATTGAATCATATATTCGCACCATGTGAATTGTTCTGTAGTACCTTGAGGGTCATTATCATTATCGGTGATTCCTCTTGCATTTGTTAACAACTCACATTATTGGCTGGTAATCAGGCGATGTCTTTCCATGTTCGACTTCAGAACATCTCTTCACATGGATCGACTTGTACATCGGGTGAAGATTGAATGAGATTGAAGACCCCAAATGTACACAAAAGCTACATAGATGGTCATCCGAGCTAGGGATGATGAATCTACATTTGAAGAATCACCAGTATGCATATGCAAACGACTATCTTTTCTATGTACATGAAATGAATTTATAAATTTGAGCATGGGAATGCCTGCCTCAACTAGATCATGATAATAATATTATGATGATGTATTGTATTGTATCTTATACAGGTCACCTTCCAATTTTGAAAACCTCGGATCATCATGATAAAGCATTTGACCCAACATCAAAGATTTACGACTTCATGCTTTAGGGGGCAACTGTTATAGACATATTTTGTCACCTCAACCCCAACCTTGTATGTCGATAAACTAGGGCTCTTTGACCCCTAAAAGTGTTGTTTCATACCCAAAAATATCATGGTCAACCGATTACATCATTCCCCAAAAGTTCCACCTGAAAAACCATCTAGAACTGGCCAAAAATGGACCATACTGACTGCTCCACTGTTAAGGTAGGATGCATACTGACTTCTACACTAGCCAGCTGTGACGCATACTGATGTGGCCTTTTGTAGGGTACAATGAGTGAGGATGGACAAATGTCATAGACAATTTGCTAAGTGGATGTTCATGGAATCTTCTAGAAACTTCTCCTATGACACTTGCCTCTCTGAATTCGCCCAGGGATGAGTAAGAGATCCAAGAAATCTCCAAGTGGAACCAAATGCAGAGAGCGGAATGACACTAATCAGAAACCTAGAGATGACTCACACCCTTGCACACATCTATAAATGGATCCCTCGTCTGAGAGATCTAGAGGCTCGATTTTTGTAATTTGCAAGGAAGTGATGATAGTTTGTGGTTGAGAAAGAGCATTGTATTATTGGTGTGATCTTGCTTTTCATGAGATGAAGAGGGCTTTGATGATGAGAGGATGATGCTGGATCAGACAAATGGGTTGTAATTCTCCCTTCTATTTAATAATGTTCTTTGAGTTTTCTTCCATATAACTGTGCAATTTGTGAATGTTATTGCTTATGAATACCATTGTATGTTCATTACATTTTTGATCCTATAATGCTTATGATATAATAGATCAAGATTCTTTGACGATTTTTGCTACTATGTTTCTACAGGTACTCTTCAAGTGGGATAAGTGAGGAGAGGAGTTGTAAGCTCTACCAAGGGGGAGAGAGATCATGTAAGGAGTTAAGTGGAAGATCCAGCTTGGTTCCTTCTTCTCTCTCTTGTCTATTATACATAAAAGAAATCCCGAATTGCTTTAAACTGTTTGTTTCTAGAGTAGCTACTAATCCTAGAGGGCTAGTTGATCGAAAAGACACTAGTTTTCTTGAAAACAGACCACAATAGGCTTAAATCCTTTATCCATAGGAAGCTAAGTCTACCGCCTTATTGATCGTAATGCACTGAACATAGCATTCGGGAAGACTGACTGCCGTACATAAGTCCTTGGTAATTTCTTTTTAATTTATCACCAAGGTGTATATTGCAGTTTTGCAATTGGTTTGGTAATCCCTCTATCTAGATTTTCCAAAGTAGTCACTCTTTCATTCCTTTTCAACTCTTTAAAATAAAAGATCCATCTGAGCACTTGTCACTTCAAGCTCATTAAAAATTGAAGGGGACTAGAGTCATCTTTAAATTTTTCTCGACTCTTAAAAACTGAAAAAGAAAAGTTGTGTCGAAGTGCCATTAAAATTAATTGAATTCAAAATAACACCTTTTTCCCCATAATTTTGAGTTGATCAAGTAATCCACAATCGTGGAAGAAAGTCAATCAAAACCCCGTCATTTGTAGAGACTAGCAAGTCATCTATCTTTGAATCCATAAGAGAAGCCAATCCAAACAAAGCGGTCTTGTTTAACTAAGTCTAATTCATCTGGTTTATTTGAAACTTTGGTTTTAACATCGTCAGAGATTCCAGTTACTCCAATTATTGCTGGTACATCTGCCTTTAGAGAAGAAGTTCCGCAGTTACAAGAGGACATTAGAACTGATCCTAGTGTAACGGTAGACACTTTTGTACCTGAAAAAACTCCATCTAGAGTTGATCCAAAACCCATTTCAGTTCAAATCGATGCTACATTGGAATCAGTAGTTGTTCAAGAACCTCCCTTTGAGACTGAAGTTCACTTACCTGAACATCTGGATGTTGAGTTTCAGAATTTAGAAGGTGTCACCCCTCTAGTGTCTGTCACTGCAGAAGCTATACCTTCTTCAGCTCCATGAATCTTTTACGGACCTGATGATCTACCCCTTCCACTTGGTTTGATTGCTATATAGGAGATAGTAGAGGATCCTCCATCTAGTACCCCGTTACATTTTGGAACTGGGATTCATTTGTGTCCTTCTACTCCTGAGTTTCATTCTTTCAATCCTCCTTCATCGCAAGTTCCTGTCGAATCACTAGGAAATCTTTTGGATAAATTAAACATGTCTAAGTAACCATCGACATCTAGGAATGTGTCATCTGATGCAACTGCAACAAAACTTCCTGTTTCCATTCCTACAATGTTTGCTTGTATACCATGTTCTAGCTAGTTATCAATCACTAGCTGGATTCCACTCAGGGGCTGCTTCGGCAACATGGTTTGCTCCTATTTATTCATCCAGAGTGCCATATGGTATTTCTGATGTTGAAACTCAGCAATTTGATCCTGCATGCCAACATCAATTTGGGTAGACCAATCTTCAAAGACCGATATATCCTTTAAACACTAGGCTTCCACCATATGGAGGGTAGTATGCCTTTTCACTATTTCCTCTTGGGGAACAACCATATGAGAGTTTCCAAAAAAAATCAAGTCAAACAGGAATTACATCCAGTGGTTGGATACCAATACTTCCACAACAACTAAGGATTGTATATCCAATGCAACCGATCCAACCTATGTCAAATATTCCCACTACACTTGCTATTATGACCGTATTGCAAGCACAAGCACAACTTATTGTGTCTCAACCTCAAGTCTCTCAGGTTGAAATACAACAACCACTTGTCTCTATGGCCCAATTGTAACCTCGGGTTAGTGCTTCTTTATCTGGAATGACTCAAGCACAAATGAGTATTGTCAATCCGCATCTTGGTCAATCTTCCAGTATTGGGTAACAACAAATGGTCCAACAACCATGGCTGGCCAAATACCAACAACCACAATTCCAACAAACCAAATCTTAGTTTTGGCTCGGTTTACAAGCTCAAACTGGGCTTGGTCAATACCAAGCCTACTGAGTACTTGAGCAACAATGCTTTGTAGGTTATGGACAACCACATTTTCAAAGCAGTTATCAACAACCACACTATACTGCTTATGTCCAACAGCCTTATCAAAGTTACCAGCATCAGATACATTATGCTGGTATGCAAAGACTTACTACTCAAGTGATTCCATCTTATCCTAGGTATGCTTCACCTAACCTGAATCAACAATTGTCTTTTGTAGCAACTCTAGAATTAGTAGATTTGAATCGGCTAACAAATGATACAATTGCATAAGCCCCTTGGTGGCCAGCGATTCCTCATAAACGTCCCTTGGATATTCCTAAATTTAATGGAAATCCAGGTGAAGATCAATCGAATCATGTAATGACTTTTCATTTGTGGTGCTCATCTAACACCCTGAATGATGATTCGATTAAGCTTCACCTTTTTCAGAGAATGCTCACTAGTCTAGTAGCGAAATGGTATATTGAATTGCCTAGAGCCTCGTTAGATAACTCCAACACCCTTGCCACTACTTTTCTAACCCACTTTCAATTACCCATTAGATACGAAACAGGAACAAAACTCCTTACCAACTTTAAATAGACCACAACCACTCACATATATGATCATATTCATGAGTGGTGGCATCGTCGTTGAATGGTAAAGATGTATGTTCCTGATCAGCTTTTAGCTGAGTGGTTTATTAAGTCCTTATTGCCATCTATCACTGAGGACGTGGCAAAAGGAGGAGTTGTCACTGAAGAACAAGTCATTGCTCGTGCCCAATATTTAGACATGATCTATACTCAGTTTGGAACATTCTATGAAAAAATTCCTGATGCTCCTAGACCAGAATGTTCCGTTCCACCTCCTCTTAAATCGAATAGGGACTCTCATGACGGTGATGGTGTGATCGGTGCCTCAAGCACGCAAACCACAAGGGGTCCATCTGGTAAAGCTCTTGCTATTTCTAGTCATAATGCAAATGACAAACGTCTTGCCTCGGAGATTAATGTCGTGTCATATGACAAGGAAAAAAATCCAAAGCAACCAGGGGGCAAGAAGAAAGGGAAAAATAATAAAAAGAAACAGGAAAATTCAACTCCTAAAAATTCATCTGAGAACCCTACTAGGCCAAAGAAACCTCCTCATTTTCCATGTTTGATATGCAACGGGGAACATTATGCGAGGGAATTTCCACATCGATCTGAGGTTTCATAAATTTTGAAGGCTTCGAAAACCTCAGTGACGTTGACTGATCCGTTTCCAAACCCACAAACTAATCTGGTTGCTATCAATAATGCTTCCACATCCCAAGTACTAATGCTATTCATCTCGAAAAAGCAAAATGATGCTTTGGTATCAACAAGGAGTAAAGGTTATGGGAATCCATCGTTGTCGGACAACGAGGTTACTAATCAACCCAGTAATTTGATAATGACTTCACCAGAAGTTGTTCCACCCATTATTCCTGAATTAAATTTAAAGCCACCAAAGGGAGTCGTACATAAATTGACATTTAATCCTCGTGCTCAAGCTGCTCAGAATTCTAATATAGTGGAGGATCTGGCTCAATTGCCATCCGCTATGTCGACACTTGAGGTATTGCAAAATTGCCCCTCCCAATAGTAGGCTTTGTTATCAAAAATAGGTGTGATCGATCCAACGGATTCCAATCTTGTGGCCTTTAATCATAAAGGATATACACCTTAGTTACTGGACAAACTTGCTTTCCTTATACAAATCTAGAAAATATTCACATTAGCAAATCTTGTTCTCCATCAAAACTAGAAATTTACTGCCATCTATTTCGCGAATTCAGAGATGTATTTGCATGGTCATATGAAGAAATGCCAGGCATTGACTCGAGATTTGTTGAACATGAAATCAAGATGTATCCAGACATCAAACCAGTATGACAATAGCTTCAACCTATTCGTATAATGAAAGCTGCTGCCATTAAGGTAGAAGTTGAAAACCTTTTGCATGCTGGCTTCATTTACCCTGTTCCTCTCACTAATTGGGTATCGAATATTGTTCCTGTCATGAAAAAACAAGGAACCATTAGAGTGTGCGTCGATTATAGGGATTTAAATCAATCATGTCCGAAGGACAACTATCCTACGCCCTTTATCAACCAGATTATTAATGAATGTGCCAGATGCGAAATCTTTTCATTCATGGATGGATTTTCTGGATACAATCAAATCAATATTCACCCACAGGACCAGTCAAAAACTGCATTTATATGTTTGTGGGGCACATTCGCATATCGTAAATTACCATTCGGTTTGAAGAATGCAGGGGAAACTTTCTAGAGGGAAATGAATTACGCCTTCCATGACATCAAGCACATCATTCAACCATATCTTGATGATCTACCTGCCCATTCATGAAAACGGATTGATCATCTGCAGCATTTGAGAGCCATATTTTTACGTTGCCAACAATACAAGATATGAATCAATCCGCACAAATACGTGTTTTGTGTTGGTTCTGGTTGATTGCTTGGTTTTTTTGTTTGTAAGGACGGAATTTGACTCGACCCATTTAAGGTTCAGGCAATCATTGACATGCCTCCACCTTCAAATTTGCTTCAGATTCAGAGACTCCAAGGGAAAGCTAGCTTTTTGAGGAGGTTCACTCCACATTACGCTGAGCTTGCTAAAGGTTATACACGTCTTTTGAACAAAGGAGTACTCTTCCACTAGGATCAGGTTGCACAAGCTTCCTTTGATGCCTTAAAAGATTCCCTGATAAAGGCATCATTAATGTACACTCCTGATTATCAAAAAGATTTCAACCTGTATCTCGCTGTTGTAGATACAACAATCGCTATGGTTTTAGTGCAAGAAGATAATGGAATTGAACATCCTATATATTATTTAAGTCATAATATTAATGATACAGAAAACAAGCACTCTTATGTTGAAAAGTTGGCTTTAGCAGGTGTTCAAGCAGTACAGAGATTTTGAAACTATGTACTCTTTCACAAAACTACCATTGTGTCAGATTTCAACCCTATGACCTACATTTTGTCGTGTCAATTATTGGGGGGGAAATATTCCAAATGGATAGCCATTTTGGAGGAGTTTTATCAAGAATTCACCAAATCCAAATCAAAGAAATCCCTCGTCTTTGCGGAGTAACTTTGTGACCTTCCCTTGTCATCCAACGATTTAACATCCCAAGCATCAATCATGCATGACACTCTGTTTCTAATATCGTCAAGAGATTCATGGTACAGGGATATAGTGGTCTATCTCGAAACCCAAACTTTTAGGCCTAACACCTCTCACTCTAAATAGTGATGTAGTCGATACAAAGCCAAATACTATCTGATCATTGGTGATACACTTTACTGTCATGGTGTCAATATAGTTCTACGAAGGTGCTTCACACATGAGGTGGTTGAAAAAGCTTTGAATGATTGTCATTTAGGTGCTTGTGGGGGGCATCTATCTAGTTACTCTACTGCACAAAATATATTACAAGCTAGTTACTTCTAGCCCAGCATATTCAAAGATTGCATAATTACAGTCAAAAGTTGCCATGCTTGTCAGATTTTTTATTGCAAAACCAGATTATCACCTGCACCACTACATCCAGTTATTTCTGTTGGGCCATTCACTAAATGGGATATTGATTTCATGACATGTAACCCCACCTTGGCTAGGGGGCATGGGTATATTATAGTCGTTGTCAACTATTTTACAAAATGGGCTGAGGCGATGCCTCATTAAACAACAGTGGCAAAATGACTGCTCTTTTTTTTTTCAATCATGTAGTTTCTAGATTTGGTGTACCACAGGCTATAGTCACAGATCATGGGTCACATTTTCACAATCCCATGATGATTGAATTTACTACCAAATTAGGATTGTCCCATCATAGTTCTACTCCATATTATCCGCAGGCTAACAGACAAGTTGAGGCAATCAACAAAGTCCTTAAGCGCATGTTGTAGAGAATGATTAGAGTCCACAAATAGATTTGGCATTTAATCTTGTACTTAGCTCTATGCACATATAGGACTTCGGTGAGAAATGAGACTCGATTTATACCCTTTCAGTTGGTGTATGGTCTAGAAGTAGTCTTACCAATTCAGTGCGAAATCTCATCCCTCAAGCTTCCAATCGATCTGCTTCCCCAAACTTCTAAAGAAGAGGCTCGTTTCTTGGAACTAATCCATCTGGATGAAACCCATCGTGACGCCACATTGCCTAACGAAGCACATAAGAAATGGGTCAAGGCATAATATGACAAAAATTTCAAGCCTTGTGTCTTCTTAGAAAGTGACGTGGTCTTGCTTTATAATCAGGATTTTGACAAATTAGGAGTAGGTAAATTCGAACCATTATGGATGGGCCCTTACATTGTTAAATGATTATTGACGAAAGGAGCCTATGAGCTAGTCGATTATGATGGGATTCGACTATGGCAGCCCCGGAACGGGTTGTATCTTAAAAATTACTATGCTTGATTAAGTATAGTAAACTCATTGTACATATGATTTACTTTTAGAGCTGTCAGTTTGGTTAGGTAATCCACTTTACATTTGTTACAGATGTTAGACTTTTTGGAACCATTTGTTGGGTATGCTAACGGATCTAATTGTAGTACGCAAAACCTATCTTCTGCGGCCTGGGCCATTTTCGCTCCAAGCACGAGTTAGTGAGTTTCAGGGGGATATGTATTAGTCGATCAACGAATAACATCGCTGAGTATAGCACGTTTATTGAACTTCTCTCTAATGTTATTTCACATGGCATACACTGACTCATTGTCAGGCTAGATTCACAGCTCATCATTCTACAACTTACTAGCATTTATTTCATTCAGAACCCAGCTATTTATCGTATTTTCCTAAGAGTTGGGATTTTGGAAAGGCATTTTGATTCCATTCAATATCAACACATTTCCAGAAACTTAAACACATTGATTGATTCATTAGTAAACTATGTGTTAAATAGATATTTGCAGCATTTGTAAAGAAAGCATTTCACATCAACATTTGTGCCACTTAGCCAAAATAAAACCGCTTCAGAGCTCCAAAATCCCAAATTTGAAAAGAAATGATGAAAGTGAAAGGTAAAACTACTTTTATGTTTACTATTCATGTACTTCAAGTAAAATTTTAGTTTTAGTTCTTTTTCGTCCATATATATGTATTTCTAATCAAATTGATGGAGTGATAGAGTAGGTTAAATGACTGAAGAAAGAATCTGATGTGCTAAATAGTGAATTGAACATCTTTGACCACTGCTCCAAGCATATTTTTGTTGTTTCAAGCTTGAGTAAAAATGAAACTAACTCCAAGCATAGTTTGTTCATTTCAAGCTTGTATAAACATAACACTGAATCCAAGCATAGCTCCCCTATTGTTCAAGCTTGTCAAAAAATGAACCCACCTTCAACTAAATAACCTTTGTGACTGGAATTCTATCAGCCTTTTGACCCTTGGCTGTGTACCTCTCATCACCACATTCCCTTTGGCCGATCATATGCTTCCACTTGGTCATTTTACTCTTTTTGAGGAACAGTTGTGATGAGTGGTCTTATTAGCTAACCTCTTCATAGAATTCACCATGTTTTGGGAAGTTTGAAATTCACCAGAACCAGTTGCTCCCTGAGACACCACTCGTTCCTCAAATCGAGTCTCCTTTAAACCCTTTTCAGACTTATTAAATATGAAAAGACTATCGAGCGTCGACCTTTCTAGCTCGTTAAAGTGATTGGAACTGGCATCCATCCTGTATGATTTTATACTTTTTCGGAGCTAAGGGATTATCTTACAAAAAAGGCGAGCGCTTGTCTTTTTCGGCTAGTTAAAGTGATCAGAAAAGTCATCCCTTTTGTATTATTTTATCCTTTTTTGGACTTGAGGGATTATTTTACAAAAAATAACTTTAGGAGTTTTATTTTAATCCCTTTTAAAAATCTCTAAACATGAAAAGGACCGAGTTATCCTTGTTAAACTCGTTAAAACAATAGCGACAAATTTCTCCATTCTAGACAAGACTGAGTTTCACTGTCACTAGACTTGTTAAAATATAGCGACAGGTTTGCCTGAAGGGAAAATTACAAGACAAGAATATGTTATCCTCCTCAAGATTGGCAAAAATAAAGAGGTATTGGTCAGCAATGACTAGGGAAAAAGGGAAAAAACTTGAAGAATTTATGGTAGCAGGTCGCTCTTGAACATGACACTTTCACCCCATCCATGATTGAGTCGGGTTGGGTTATTTTGTTCACTGGTCATCTCACCCTTGGTCTTTCACAACATCCATCTTTTGGGGTTAACGCTACCAATCCATCCCAGTGTCGCCGACATGTTCAAGAGAAGTCATTTAGTTGAGAAACCACAATCCAGTTAATGTCTCATCCACTACAATACCTCCAACCTTCATTTTTTCATGACTTCCATTCCTGTACCTTGTGTCGTAAGTTCATTTTCACCTTCGGAAATCATTTGCTTCATTTCATGTCGTAGATGTGGGATACATTAAGGCCCTCCGACGATGAGTCAATTCTTGTCCAAATCAGCTCATTATCCAAGAAGTTGACTTAGAAACACCCCTTTCAGTGCTTTGAAGCTTGCATGCATCAATGGCAAGTTTCTCACTTCTGGCGATAGGTTGACATCAATGGCCTTCGACTGAGAGATTTTGCGTGGTGTTCTACATCGGATCATATATTCACACCATGTAAATTGTACTATAGTACCTTGAGGGTCATTATCATCATCGATGATTCCTCTCATGTCTGTTAAGAACCCACATCATTGGCTAGTAATCAGGTGATGTCTTTCCATGTTCGACTTTAGAACATCTCTTCATATGGATTGACTTGTACTCGAGCGAAGATTGAATGAGTTTGAAGACATAAGATCTAGTTTCATCCATCCACGCTGCGACATTTTTAGGGATATAAAAACATCAAACGTACAAAGGCGTTGCACAGGTGGTCATTTGAACCATGGATGATGTCTCTACATCTGAAGAATCACCAGTCTACATCTACAGACGACTATCTAATCTATGTACATGAAATGAATTTATAAAGTTGAGCATTGGAATTCCTCCCTTAGCTAGATCATGAAAATTATATTATGATGATGTATTGTATTGTAACTTATGCAGGTCACCTTTCAGTTCGAAACCTCGGATCCTCATGATAAAGCATTTCACCCGACATCAATATTTACGACTTCATGCTTTAGGTGGCAAATGTTATAGGCATATTTGGGCACATCAACCCCAAACTTATATGTCGATAAACTAGGGCTCATCAACCTCTAAAATAGTTGTTTCATGCCCTAAAGGAACATAGTCATCTAAATACGTTATTCCCCATTCCATAAAAGTTCCACTTGAGAAACCATTCAGAAATGGCCTAAATTAAACCCCACTGACTGATCCACTGGTAGGGTGTGATGCATACTGAGTGGTACACTACCAAGGTGTGATGCATACTGATTAGGCCTTCTATAGGGTGCGATGGCTGAGGATGGACAAATGTCCGAAACAATTTTCTAGGTGGTTGCTCATGGAATCTTCTAGAAACTTCTCATGTGCCACTTGCCTCTCTAAATTCGCCCAAGGATGAATAAGGGATCTAAGAAATCTCCAAGTGGAACCAATTGTAACAAGTGGAATGACACTAATCAAACCCCATGGATGAATCACACCCTTGCACACATCTATAAATGGATCCCTCATCTAAGAGACCTAGAGGCTGAAATATTGTGAATTACAAGGAAGTGCTGATAGTTTGTAATTGAGGAAAGAGCATTGTATTGTTGGTTTGATCTTGCTATTTCATGAGGTGAAAAGGGATTGATGATGGGAGGATGATGCCAGATTAGAAAACTGGGTCGTAATTCTCCCTTCTACTAATAAAGTTCTTCAACTTTCCTTCCATCTGATTGTGCAATTGTGAATGTTATCATTTGTAAATGCTATCATTTGTCCATTATATATCTAATTTTGTAATGTTTATGCTATAATAGATCACGATGCTTTGATGGTTCTGTGTTGCTATACTTGTGCAGGTACTCTCCAAGTGGGTTAAGTACGGGGAGGAGTTGTGAGCTCTATCAAGGGGGAGAGAGATCAAGAAAGGGATTAAGCAGAAGTTCCAGGTTGGTTCCATTATCTTTCTCTTATCTATTACACATAGAAGAAATCGTTGAATTGCTTTAAACTGTTGTTTCTAGGGTAGCTACCAAACCTAGAGGGCTAGTCATTTCACAAGACACTAGTTTTCCTAGAAACAGATAGTAAGAATTCTGATGTTTTCAATGAGTAGTATTTCCAATGGTATTAAAGGAAACTTCTAACTTGTAGTCTTTCGAGTAATTTAATTACTATTTTATGAACTTATAACTATCTTTATGCCTAAAATGATCCTACTAAGAGATAAATAATGCAATTATGATAAAGCTAAAAATAATTGACATTTAGATTTTTTTTTTTAAATGTTGAATTATCGATAAATATTTTTCTATGTAATTTACCTTCAACATCACCTAGAGAACTTTCATGCACATTAATAAATCAGATAGTTCTTTTCCATGCACTAGATAGTTGAGGTAAGCAAGGTGGACAATAAGTGTAGATCCTTTCATTAGTAAATTGTAATGTTTCATTCACATCATAGTAAAGATTGGGAGTACAATGGACAATTGTTTGGTTTGTATATTAAACATATAGTTTTTCAAATTAAACTTGTACATGAGGGTCCTCTTCATCAAAATGTTGCAAAACAATCAATTTCTTAATTTCCACCTTTGGATACTCAACATCTCAAAAAGTTTAAATGTCTTCTACAAATATGTTATTACTTATGGATGGAATATTGATTGGATGTTTACTTGATATTGGCATTTGAATGGCCTCCATTTGATGCATACAATTCACTTATGGAAATGAACTAGATTCTAATGTGTCATTAATTGTGCAAAGATATAAGTTAATAATGGGCAGATGCATATGTTTATCCATACTAAATCTTCACCATTCTTTTATATAATTTACTTGTAAAGGGGATAGTTGCTTCCTTATATACTTTTTGATTGATGGTATAAGTTTCTCATCTCCAAAAGTTTCTAATACAACAAGAATATGCCAAAAATAGTTAAGACAATGAATTTCAAAAGAAAATAACACTTACAACCAAATATTTCTCACATAAATTACATGTTTGAACCAACATGTGGGTGTTTTTAGAAGACAAAATCATGGGCAACAAAAAGGTGTTTTTGTATTATACAGACAAGAACATGCACATATTAATAATATGTGTGTGTTTTAAAAATATGTGTGTGTTTTAATAATATGTGTTTGTTTTACTACACACATGTTCTTGTTGCAATCTCTACACCGAGGGAAGAGGAGAAGGAGGAGTGTGAAAAGGAACATACATAAGGGGAAGGGGGTGGGGAGGATAGGGAGAGAGAGGGAGGAGGGAGAAAGAGAGGTGGGGTGTGGGAGAGATTGAGTGATGGGGAAAGGAAAAGAGAAAGAAGTTAATAGGGAATGGGAGAGAGAGATAAAAAGATGGAGGGGAAGAGGGGGAGAGATAGGAATATAGAAAAGGGAGTAAACAGATAAGTGTGTTACACAGTAATTTTTCACTATCCTCATTTTAGTCCTTCTGTTGTGTCATGTGTCAAATAAACATGTTCATATCTTCCCATTGATGTAAGAAGATTAAGCAAATGTTCCCTGCTGCTGCCAATTGACCTTCATTCCCTAAGTTTCTACCGCGTCGTGAGTAAAAACTTAATATACATGATGTTACCATGTCCATAATGGTCTAATCGCAACTCTGTCACAGGTGTACATCTGTTTCCCATGACGGTGAGATTTCTAGACCCGGCGCAAGGTTATGAGTTGTGTCTAGCAACGTTGAGTCTGCTTGCATTACCTCCTTGCGATGCTGTTGTGGATAATTAGTTTACAGCCCGTGACGATCCAGATTGGGTGAATTTGTTTCACCAGTCAGCCTTTTGGATGTCTCCAGACCTAGTTCTTGGCATAGTTTAGGTCACCCTTCCCCTCCTAGTATGGTATTTCCATCATTTGTGCTACCATCCTTGAGGATGAGCTCCTCCTTCCACATTACATGGAGACTCCTCCTATTAACGCACTCACCTTTGATATGATCAGCTAGTTAGTAGTTCCTTTGGTTGGGCAAAGCTGCTAGTGCTTTTGAGTTTGATAGATAGCTTGTGTGGGTGTGACAAGTGTGGGATTGTTGATAGCTTGAGGAAGGTTGTGGAGTGCCCTTAACTTTGTGTTAAAGATTATGAATGAAAGAGAGACATTGTATGTTGGGAGATTCATCCTTGAAAAGTGAATGCTTGAGAAACATACTGGTTCGACCCTCTGAGAAGGCTTGCAACATCAAGACTTGGTTGTACGCTTACTCTTAATTCATTATTAATACAATCAATGATGTTTTCCTATGTCTTGTATGTAATTTACTTAATAGCTCATGACTTCTTGACTTTGAGAGTAAATAGATCATCGTTGTTTCCCGGTTACGTGGTTTTTTGTGTTTTCTTTGTATTGTTTCAAGTTAATCACTAATTGAGGAGAAGGAAATGGAAGCTGGAGTAGTGCAACGGAACTTCATCGACCACTAGTTGAGGAAGGCCTCCAATGATGACTGTTTAAGGAAATCAATTGTTGATATGTCTTTTCTATAACTAGACCCACTATAGGGCTAGAGGGGTTGCCTCTATCCGCAGAGGGAACACTTTCCTGCATCACAAGTTGGCGACTCCACTGGGGAGTCCATCCTTTGTTTTTCTCATGTTTCCTTTGGCCTAATTTTGAGATAATGTCTTTTAGATTTAGGGATTGAACCATCAGTCTTTTGGGTTACCTGGGTCAATCTGGGAAATCCCTTTATTGCCTGTATGGATAGGCTGGTCTTTGTTTGGGAGTTTTCATTTACTTTTCATTGTTTTTGAGTTCATCACTAGAAAGGGCTAAAGAGTTGCACCGATGTCATGTTTTTTCTGTCTTGGAAGTTTGTGCGTCGCTGAATCCTGTCACACAGTCGCGACGATTCTTGAAATCGGTCCGTCACGTGAAATATGTGTAGTTTTGCAATGATGTCGCTTTGTTGCTATAGCTAGTGTCTGATCAGCACTAGTTGCTTGTGTTATTCCCACGACGATTCCCGTAGAACCGCTTTTTTCAATTCTACCTCCTGAATTCATCAGTTTGGTTACTCCCTTCTTGTCTTTCTCTTATCCATTAGTTCATTTTAATTACTTTTAGTTAAGGTGCTTACTCTTCAATTATACTGAAGTGAACCTTGTATTTTCTTGGCTTTTTGACCTGGTTCTTCAAATTTTGAATTATTTGGGTTGGTTACTTGTCTGTTCAAGATTCATCTGCAATCCTCCTGTTGGTTTGCTTGAGGTTTTTCTATTGCTTGTTTCTTTTTTATTGGTGTTTAGTGTTATTTATTGAACCAACTTCCATATTGATTTGATTGTTTCACTACCAGACATAGATTACAATTGTTTGGATCAATCAGTTTCATGTTTGCTTTTTCGTTTCTTTAGAATTTGAAGCTATCAAAATCAAAATATTGCATTCATTAGTATGCAAAAGTGAAAGTACATTTTGGATTCCAAGTTTTCATGTTTGAAAAATTAGAAGGCAAATTTTAAATCTCTCATTAGTAGTATCAATGCACTATAGGGATTGATGTTTTTATACATTGTGTCTCTTGAGTGATTGCATTTGTTGATCTTGGTTTTGTCTTGGTTTGGGAATTATCTCTCTACCCTTTTGTAAGTAGGAGTTCGTCGAAATGAAAGATACTTTATTCATTCTAGCTACATCCTAGGTTTTGATATACATACGTAAGGCCTGAAAATTGAAACATAATTCAAGATCAACTCTAAAATGAACTGAATAAACCTAACAATGCATTGGAACATAACGCACATTATTTAGAGGTCTAGGCTAGAGACGTGCTCCGATGTCATTAAACCTAGTCACTATTGCTTTCACTTAAGGTTGGGTGATTCCTCCTTCTGTGACTCAATAGCTGCTAGCACAGACTTGCGCTCCCAGTACCGTCGAGTATATGTTGGGAGACCCCACTATGTTATCATCCTATATCCTTAGGAAGCCGTGTTTGCTACCTTGCAAACCATAACGCACCGAACAAAACATTTGGGAAGATTGATTGCCGTACAAAAAGTCGTTGGTTTTCATATGATTGCCAAGATGTATATGCAGTTTTACGGGTTGCTTGGTAAACATTTTGCCTAGTTCTCCAAAGTAGTGAATTTCATTCCTTTTCGGACTCCGTAAAAGAAAAGGTCCATTTCAGCACTTGTCCTTTCATGCTCATTAAATATTCGAAGGTGACTAGAGTCATCTTTTCGTCCTTTTATCAACTCTTTAAAGATGAAAATGTCAAGTTCTGTTTATGTGTCTTAAACATTTATTTGGCCACGTTCACATTCACCCTGTTATATCTTATTTGCGTTTTAGTTTGCATAGGGTTCTTTTCTTAATCGTTAGTTTTCCTAGGATTTTGAATTAAATCATCCTGGTGGAATCAAAGATCTCGTCTCCCATTCCAAGTGACCATGGATCTCCATCTTCTGTCGCTCCCGACGTATCGGTTGTTAGTGATACTCTTCCTGTTATTCCGAGTATCCAACCGCTTAACTCTCGCACTCCAGATGATGAGTCTTACGATATTTGTTGGAACCCCATTTGGGAGCCTTTTGAAGAAGAATTTCCCGTTACTCCTCCTAGTGTTTTGGTCTCGATGTCTTCCTCCGACATGGATGAGATGACCCCCGTCTTCGGTGAAGAATCCTTTATGGCAAGAGGTGAAATCCCTATGTCTATAGAAACTTCACTCTTTCGTGTCACCTCTCTTGGTGTCTCATTGCCTTTGCACTATAATTCTTTGGCGGATATTGTCGGTTCTAGATCTCCCCTTCCGAGTTCCATATGGTCTCGTACCGTTCCTCTAACTTTAGAACCTTTTACACCTCAAATTCACAATGTGACTGTCACATCTGTTTTGACTATTCCAACTATTTGTGTGGCTTCTTCAACCCCTATTTTTAGTGCCAGCACTGCATCTTCAGTAGTGACTACTATTGCTGGACCTTCAGCTGGTCTTACAAATAGTGGTCCAATGGCGTCTGCATCTAGAGTTGTTAATCCTACACTAGGTGCCCCACCTTCTTCTAGTTCCATTCCAGCAGGGGGTGCATATGATCAGTATTTCGAGGCTCTTTAGAATCCAGATCCGCATAATCCATTTCATTATTATGATCCTCAAGGAAATCATATCTACCACTTTGGGTCTATGCCATCTCAACCCATGGTTGAGGTCTCAGTCCTGTTATCTGTTGCTTGGGGTGCCAGCACTTACCATGGTGGTCAAGCACAACCTTCAAATGTTCAAGTACCACCCTATCAAGGTCAGTCGTCTTACAGGTAGCCCCCTCAAGGTCAGCTGTATTACAGACAACCTTATCCAGGGAAACCTGGCAGCCCACAAGGACAACCCATCCAGGACAACCTTCGGCCTTCACTGGTTTGTCTTTTACCTACTTCGGGCAACCTTCTTGTAATCCAGGACAACCTTACATGCAACAATGCCAACCCGATATCCAACAAGGCTACCACTCTAGGCAACCCTCTAGTAATCCAGGACAACCTTACATACAACAAGGTCATCCTCGTATCCAGCAAGGCTACCCTTCTTGGTAAGTTGGTCAGCCTCACATTCAATAAGGCCAACCCAATGTCTAGCCTAGTCAATCTTCTGGGAAAATTAGTCAGCCTCAAATCCAACCAGGCCAACCAACTATCCAGTCTGCTTAACCATCTGGTCAGTCAGGGCAACCCTCGGTTGTGCAAGGTCAACCTAGTACCCAACAAGCTCAACCTTATGAGCAAATGGGTCAACCTCGATCTCAACCAGGACCACCTTCTAGCCAAATGGCTTAGCCTCAATTCTCTCAAGGACATCTATCTAGGACTACTCAACTGGGCACTCAAACACTCATCGCTTCCCAAGCCCCACCTGGTTTTCAGCCCCAGTCTGGGCCCCAGACCCATTTTTGTCTTCAAACTCAAGTTGAGCCCCAAACCCAACCTGCTCATCAAGCGCAGTTGGGTCCCCAGGCCCAGTTTGGAGCCCAGCCACCTTATGGTTTTCAGCAACCCCAAGCGAAAACTCAATTTTCCCCATACCGAAATTATCAACAACCACAGGTTAACCCTTATCAGAATTTTGAGCAGCCATATGTTGCTCCTATGGGTTAGGTTGGTAATCAGTGGAATGGAGGGGGTCAAATGTAGCGTCAACCATCCAGTTACAACTATAACCCCTATGGACAAAATCCTTATAGGCCAAATCCATCTAAAAAAAATCAATCTGGGCAACCAGGAACTGGATGGAACTTTGGTGTTGTTTCTTATCCGCGGCCTCAGATGTCCTTCAACCCTCAATTTCCCTTTTTGGCGACGTTGGAATTACTAGACATGTACAAACTGACTAATGATCCTATTCTTTATAATTCGTATTGGCCTTCAGTTGTGACTAAGATTCCCGAGGATTGCCCCAAATTCAATGGTAAAGCTGGAGAAGATCCCCAAGCTCATGTCATGATCTATCACCTATGGTGTTCATCAAATTCATGGCTTGATGATTCAATCTGGCTCCGCTTATTTCAATGGACTCTCACTAGCTCTGCTGCCAAATGGTATATTGAGTTGGCTTGTGGAACTTTTCAGGACTTTAACTCACTGGCTATGGCATTTTTAACTCATTTTCAGTTGCCGATTCGATATGAAACAGGCACACACCTCCTAACATCTTTGAAGGAGAACATGGCTACGCATATCTCTGATCACATTCATGAATGAAGATGTCGTTGCCATTTAATTAAGTTTTGGATCCCCGACCAACTTCTGAGCAATTGGTTTACAACCTCGTTCATCGGTCTGATAGCCTAGGACATTGCTATGGGGACATGTGTAACTGAAGAGAAGGCAATTACGCATGCTCAATACCTTGACCTGGTTTACTACCAGTCTGATACATCATATGATATTTTTCCAGATGTTCCACGACTTGGAACTTCCCAAGCCCTGTCAACACCATCTGTTGATGGTGTCATAGGTTTTGTTAACATGTCCTCTCAAAAAGTTGTTGCCAACCCTGCGACTCAAAAATCTAATGCTCCAAATGAAAATGCTTCCTAGGCTTCATCTAATTCTGGTAAAACTTTTGAGGTTAACACCATTCAGTCCACCTCGGCGAACAAAACCTCAAAAAGTAAGAAGAAGGGAAAAGGAAAGAATAAAGCCGATCAACCTAAGCAGGATCCCCCTAAGCCTCCAGGCGAGGTGTGTTTGCTTGTATGGCTTGGTGTGTAGGCGTAATCACCACTTATTATGTCTTTTTACTTCTTTTGCAGATGTCTGTTACACCTTACATTTGTTTTGTTGATGGTGCCTGCCGTAGTACCCGGAATCTTTCCTCTACGGCATGGGTGATCTACGATCCTCATGGTGAGTTAGTAAACCTTCAAGCCATTTGTCTGGGTTGCACCACAAACAATGTCACCAAATATAGTGTTGTTATTGAATTACTGACCGAGGCAGTTAACCTCGATACTCATACATTGGTTGTGAATCTGGATTCTCAACTTGTTGTTGACCAACTTAATGGGCATTATTCCGTCAGAGATCATCGGATTTTGAGGTTGTATTTACGTGTTAAATTATTGGAAAGAAGTTTTGATTTTATTACATATCAACGCATTCCAAGAAGATTAAACACATTAATTGATGTCTTAGCAAATCATGTATTAGACAGACATTTACGCAACATGTAATCAAGCATTTTATAGAAACATGTCAAAAAATAGAGTCTGTGTACATCCGACACACATGTCTCTAAAAAATCAGCAGGAAATAAAACCTAGGCATCTATTGCGTTGGGTTATGCTGCCTATAGCACACCACTACTCGTGCGACTCATCTCAAGAGTCTATGCACCTTAGGTATCACCCCTACTGTATGTATCTAATACTCTATGGGGACCTCTTCGATCCCCCTGTAATCTGGGATCCCCTCTATTAGGCCCTCAAGATTACAGGCCACTATCTCCACTGAACTACCAGCTGGGGGAACCAAGGCCAGCTCCCTGATGCCTTGTGGATCCCTCTGTGCCTCCTGAGCTAGTCGCACAGGCCTCTCTGGTCCCACATCTGCAAGTAACATAAGATACATCATTAAGACACATACATAAAAAAATCCAAAAAAACATCATGAAAAGACAAAATACAAACAATAGCATGGTCAAGTGTTTTACACCCATCGTCCCACTACTCACCAGTAGGTAGCATCATGTCAGGATCCCCATGAAAATCCATACCTGCATATGGCTAATCCTCAACAAAGATCGTCTGATGATCAAGCTACTCTCGGAATAGTGTCCCCCATGACGCTAGTCGTCCGCCACCCCCTTGCGGCATGACATGTGCCCAGCGAGTGATCCGGGTCTCCCGCGGTCTCGGTCTGTCTAAGTCCATGTCTTGTAACTGAAGTGACGACACTCACTCTAGCATGAGCGGGATTAGGATAGACCTGTAACTACACTGCTTCACCTCTCCCCGACGACACTTGGTGAGCTGCCTCTTCATGTTACTGGTCACTACTTCAGCCTAGTTGTACATGGTCGGGTTAAGGCAATCAAGAGCCAACCAAAGGTGGGTATTTGTTACCTCATGTTGGGCTTGGGAGCTCATTGCTCTCATCACCATAAATAAAACTGAGTGGAGAATTAGGTCTTCTACTATTGGAATCGCCAATTTCCTGCTAGTGTTTAATTTACGTGCCCCGGGGCACACCTGTGCTATCAGCGTGTCCAGTGATTTGCCACCAGTTTGTTGTCCCACTATAATCGGCCTCTCGCTGCGATGGGACAGTCCAGTCAAGAAATATATGTCCAAAGCATCAAACTTAATGTCTTTACCCTGGATGACAAATTTTCCATCCGTTGGGTTCCAATCACGAATTAGTAGCTCTAACAAGTCAGGTTGGGCCCACAGATGCGGAGTGAGGAAGAATTTTTGTAATCCATACGCAAGTAAAGCTCTTTGGCACCGAGGATCATTGAAAGCTTGTTCATCGTTGATATCGTGAGTTCTTTCTTGCCATACAAATGCCATGATGCCTTGCATTAATTGAAATATGAATTAGAACTCTTTTTGCATGTTTAAATTCATAAATTATAAAGAATTTCAACTTTACGGTGTTGTCACAGCTATTTTCCAAACAACGATGACAACTCAAGCTCAACAGTTCATTTTTCCCAAGATCATCGCGAGAGTAAATCACTCTCTTGCGACGATCCTAAAGGTGGTACGTTTTACCACGCCCAGTCGTTGCTAATGTGAGTGGATTATCTGCGATGACCGAGAGGTGGACTTGGATTTGAAAATCCACCTAAAACCTCCTATATAACACCAAATTGCATGAAAAATACACTAAAATTCAGCACAAGGAGGAATGTACCTACTTGGAGAAAGTTTCAGGTGAAACCGTGGACCATTGATGCCGGAATCAACTTCGGAAGTCTGCTCAGGTCGGTGCTCCAAAATGCCAAAGGCAAAAATGCACAATGTAAATGGTAAAAATGAAATTGCCACGCCCCTTTTTATAGTGCTTTTTTTCTAAATTAGAAATTACACTTTAGGGTGTGGGTTTTCTTCATTTGTATTGGGTTTTTAATTAGGGTTTTTGGATTTTTTGACTTTATTTCCATATATATAATCTATTTATGTCGAATGGATCTTATGGTGTGATGTTTTGTGCAGGGATAGTGATGGCTGGCCCATATTATGATCTGCATACACTTGGTCCGTATTTTCCGCAAAGTCCTCTTTAAGCTCTTTTCCGACTTAAAAGACAAAAAGATTGCCAGGCTATTCCTTTTGACTCATTAAATGAAATAAGAGGCGGTCCACTTTGAGCTCTTTTCCAACTTTATAAACGTGAAAAGATTGTTGGACTTTTGTCATTTCAAGTTTGATATTGTTTACGAAATGACGTATCTTTGATCACTTTTCTAGGTTTTCAGATCGAGGTCACTAATTATGAAAAGCACTCCTTGATCGTAATGACCAAGCAGTTCTCTCGAGTATTAGTTTATACTTTTTCGGGCTCGAGGGACACAAATTTACGAAAAAGGAACCCCCTGGAGTTTTCTTTTTCGAGTCCATTTCAAACTCTCTAAACATGAAAAAGACTCCGAGTTTTGCTTGTGTCGGACTTGTTAAACCCTGACGACATTGGACTCGTCGCCATGACGAGACTCGAGGGGGAGGGGGAGGAAAGAAGGGAGAAAGTGAAAGGGGTAAGGAAAGGTGGAGACAGAAAGAGGGGGGAGAAAGATTGAAAGGCATAGGGTAAGGTGAAGAGATAGAAAGTGAGAAAGGAGGGAGTCATAGAGGGATATAGGAGGGAGACATGTAGTTGGAGAGAAACAAATATGGGGAAATGAATAGAGAGAGAGAGAGATAAAGGAATAGTGAGTGCAACACCCCAACCTTTAATCGCTCATAGATATTTTTAATTGTAATCAATTATGTTAATGATGCTCATGTGGGAAAGTAAATGTAAATGGTAAAAGACCAAAAACAATTCCAAGTAAATATTAATAACTACTCATGAATATGTTGAGCCTTGATACGTACCATCAAGAGGAGGTAAGACAACAAGATGGATATATGGAATTGATCCTTAGCAATAAATAATTTGGTTGAACCATTATTGACAAAATCTAATATTATCAACATTTCCCAAGAAAATATCGAATGGAAGGTGTGGTAGTAAATTCCATATTTATTGAAGTAGTTGGGTTATACCCCAACTATATTTTTCAAGATATGGGTGGAGTACCACTCAAATACAGTTGGAGTCTGACCAAAAGTTTTTTTTTAACACGGTGGGAAGTTTTGATAAGAAACAGATGAAGGATGGTGAAGGGACATAGAGATACTTGTGTGTAAGGGAAATAAATAAGTGCTCATGGTGGTGAGAGAAGAATAAACATGCAAGAAGAAGATATCAGTGAGAAGATAAAAAAAAATACAAGTGCTCTTGGTGGTAGAAGACTAGAGAAGATAAGTGGAAAGGAGGATCTTGTGTGGATAGAGAACCTTATGCATGACACAACAAACTACACATGATTTTAGTTTTCATGGTTTGGTGAGAAAAGTCAGCATTAGAGTCTTCAACCTGAGCTAAAGGGGGAGATAGAATTGTTGAGGGTTTTTTCTTAAGCATGAAAAAAGGAACTAAAAAATGGAAACATTGAGGGACCGTTGGTTGAGTGAAGGGACCCTTTCATGTTATGTTAACATAGAAAGCACAAAAAAGGAAGCACCAAGGTAACTATTGACGTATTAAAGGGCTATATTTGTGTTTATAGGCCTAATGTGGAAACATTGTGAATGTGAATAAACCATAGCTCAATATGTTTAAAGGCCTCATACTGGTATTTATGTGGATGGAGGATAATGGCCTTCATCCTTACAACATTGACAACCTCAGAAAGAAATGAACCAAACATTTGGATATGCTTTGGGATTAGAGGGAGTTTAAGAAATAAGATGATTTTAACTTGATGAAGGAGAATGGCCTTCGTGAACCCACCTTATAATTTTGAGTGAGGAATCCCCTTGTTTCTTCTTGGTCTAGATTGGGATTCAAGAGTTAGCTACAAGAAATAATGTAGTGTAGTCAAGCTTATGGTGGGGTAGAACGTGACTCACCCTTCATCAGTTGTAGGTAGCATTTGATCTTGATTAGATAAGTACCCTTGTGGAATTTAGTATGAAAATTTGTAAATCATGCTCAATGAAATATAAATTATGTCAATACCCTTATGGACATCATTCTATAAAATTGTAAATCATGTTCATTGAAATAGAAATGTTGTTGATGAATTGTGTATATCTATGTGTGTATCTATTGATTGGAAATCTTAGTTTATGAGACATATGATCATGGGATGAATTGGTACAGTTGCTACATGTATGTATATAATAATGAATTGAGACAATGAGTATTTTTGTTTTTATTTTGGCCATAATGGATGTATAATAGTCACATGTCTACCTATTGCTCAAAATGTGATATTGTGATATGTTTCAAGAGATTATGATTAATGTATTTGGCCTTGGTTATTGTTAATGTATAGGGACGTGCAATACTTTAGCATGTAAGAATATGTGGTTGAGAAAATAGAGGAGGTTAACTCCTGAGTCTCCTTGATAGCTATGATGGGTGGCTAGTTGTGAAAGAGTCTAAGAGAGTCTTAATCAAGGATCTTGTTATTCTCTAGATAGGATAGAGAAGTCCTTATTTTTCTGTGGTGACCAAATTAAATTTTGATGACATGGACTTGAAGATAAGAGTAAAAGTATTGATTGCATAGTAGAGACTCAAAAGAAGGAATCTTCATAGAAAATTTGAGGAAACGTTTTATAGAGTTCTCTAAATACTGCTTCAACTAGTTGGAATGAAAATGTATAAAGACTTTATATGTAAATAAATTTCGATAAATGACCTCTTTGACTCTTAGAAAAAAGTTTGTGTAGGTTGTAGTGAGAAGGTGGAGCATGGATTTCTTCATGGTTAGTGATGAACTTTGCATATCTAGAAGTCTTTTGGGTATTCCAAGGCTCTAATAAAGTTCATTTCAGTCCTAAGGATAGAATGAGAAGTCCCCTCTATAATATTTCCCATCCTTGGTTTCAGATGTTTTGGAAATTTAAGGATTGGTCTCTTGGTTTTGAACCATTTTCATCGATTAATCTCCTTGGTATTGAAAAATTTGGAAATTTGGGGATTGGGGGCCTTAAGCCCCAACCCCTAGTATTACGGGCTGATAAGAGGGCCATTATTAATAGCTTAGCTAAAGGGGTTTAATACTAGGAAAACGAGATATCGGGATGTTGGAGCATAGGGTATCAGGTGTCATGTGACACTGCAAACATATACCAGCATAAACTATTAATGATGAGAGACTGTGATAACACTTATTCATAGTCAATGAAAATTACGTTATTAGGAAAAAAGTGTATTAACCTTCAACTATTAAATTTTAGAGCATCATTTATCAGTGCAATAAGCTATAATTATTGGTATATCAATTCAAATAGAGGCAAATGTTAAACCTTGATGCTAACAAACCTCAATATGTCTATTGGTTAACAAGGAAAAAGGGTTTAGGAGTTGTCAAGTAATGGGACCGGGGATTGGAGTCTATCGAGATATTTAGTGTTAGATATTTGAAAGTACATCGAGCAATCATGAGTTTAAACCCCTTGATAATGATAGAACCCATTACATCTCTTAATTAATGGAGATGAAAATATTAGGAGTTGTCAAGTGATGTCATTGAATCATTAGCAAATCAACTATCAGAAGTTCGAGCAATCATGATGTGCATGATATCATGCAACCTCTATACTAACAAAACCAAAAATGTCAATAGACAGAAATGTGATACCTATCAATGGATGATTCATTAATTGGTTATTGGCTATTAGCTATCGTCTATCAAGCTACCAAATGTTGGTTGTTAGGATGTCAGATATTGAGAGGTCAAGGCACTCACTATTAGGGTTTCATCCTGATATCAAAAAATCCTAATAGGTTCTCATATGGCATAATGTGTGGCATGTCAATGTAGCAAGATGATGTGACATGGATGTCATGGAATAAAGTGTGTAGTTGTTCTAAGGTGGAAGTTGATGTGGTACATCTAAGTATGTGATCTGATAATCACCCTATGAGTGATCTCAGTTAATAATTATTAAATGGAGGTATTACAGACTCATGTGTTGGTGTGTGTGTGTGCGTTTCTAGGTTATTTAAGTAACGGATCGATCAGATTGCAAATACATAGACACTTGAAATGGAAGATAGAAGAGAAACATAGTAAGCAAATATAAGAACACAAGAAATTAATAAGGAGTTCACCCTATCCTCCAGGGCTACGTCTCTGGTCTAGCTTTCAGTGGTGGCCTTTTCTATTTGTGTCTTAAAGCAGAGAAATACAAAGAAGGAGCTCAATATGAGTCTCTTGTCACAGGATAGCTTGGTAGTGTGGTTCTTGGATTCTCCAAGGCATTAGAGTACATAGACTCTTGGCCTTACTAGCTTTTTGACCTCTCGGGTCTACAATGGAAGGAGCCCAATGTTGTGCTCGGTCCTGACAGATCCCCTTCATGGATGGCTTGAATTTCTCAAGCCCTCTGGTGCTCAACACTACCTTTGGTTAGCTTGGCCCTCTATCTTCTTACTGCTCTTTGCTTTCTCTATCTGCTTTCTCTATTCTTCCGTGTGGGTGTGGGTGTGGGTGTCTCTTATAATGGTATGTGCATGGCTTTAAAGCCATTCGAGCTCATGGCCATTCGATTCCTCTTCCAACTCCATCAGTTCACCTGCTACAACTTCACTTGGAGTTCCCTGTCTCGGTGTCATCATCAAAGTCACAGGGAGTGGCCACTTGTCCTCCTGCGAACTGCACCAGCTTGCTTCGTCGGTTCAGTTCTTCAGTTACATCGTGGAATGAGTCATCTGCTACCTTGGTGGTCAAATAAGACCCCAAATTCTTTTGAATCGCAGCTTAATCCCTCGGTACATCCATTCTTCCTGTTGGACGCGATATCAACCATTAGATCGGGATCCCCCAGATCCAACGCCATCCGCGCATTTCGCGCGGTTGACTTGCTCAACTGTTAGCATGCAATGAGTGGTAGTTTTCTCTCTCCTCCACTTGCCATGCATCAGGCACTGAGTGGAATCCCTCCATTTTAACCAATTCGACTTACTGCCCAAGGATGCCCCTGATTAATACCACCAGTTTTTAGAGCGTGGGTCCCGCCTTAGCCTTTAGCCTTTTTCCCCACTGTTTTTCTAGTTCCCATGCAATAGAGCGCTCGGGGCCCGTCCTTTCAGAGGGTTTTTGTCCAGTAATGTGCGATTAGCGCTAAGCGCTAATCGCTCATAAAAAATTCCCTCCGTTTCCCAATTCGGGCTTCCCAGGGGCTAATTTTGCCTCTTGCACAGTCTCCATGGGCCTCGGTCAGTGAGCTTTGACCGAGGTCCTCGTCGTTCCACATTGGCTGCCAACTGCCACTGTTTTAGAGGTGTTTTTGATCACTGCTCTTAGTTCTTTGAATTCTATCCCAATCTGGTACATCCATGGTTCTTTTGATTATTTTTTATGGATCCAATTCGGATCACGACCTTCCCACTAAAAAGCTTTTAGACGACCAAAAGTTGGTTTTTCAAGCATCGACTAAGTGAGGGTACTGCTGTCTCACTTCTCCAATATCAATCCATTTTTCATTGCTCGACTTCGAACCTTTCAGTCCAAATATAAGGTACTCAACATCTCCTCTGCATGTTTTCCTCACCTTCCTATCCAAGACTCTGTCTTCCTGCAATTCATTTAGATGTTTAGGTAGTAGGTCATCAATAAAAGGAAATTGACTTTGCTCTTCGGGATACTCAATCATTGAAGGTTCAAACAATCTCAAGCAATCTGTATTTACGACTGGGTAGATGTGCATGTTAGTTGATAGATCAAGGTAGAAAGCATTTTCACCGATCCTCTCAAGTATCTTGAAGGCTCCATACTTGATAGGCTTTAGCTTTTTACCTTCACCTTGCATGCTGTCCTTGCTGATATACAGCCAGACCTGGTCACCAACTTGGAAACTATGCTCCACCCGATGCTTGTCATGCCTTGCCTTGTATTTGGCTTGGCTCCTTTCCAGCTATTCCTATATTGTCTAATGGATCTCCTGGATCTGTTCAATGAACCTAGTTGCCTTGTACACATCACTATGTCCATTAATGGTGGCATCTTTACCAAATACAAAATCCAAAGGAGACCTTGGTGTGAAACCAAAACAGGTTTCAAAAGGAGATCTCTGTGTAGAAGAATGTTTTGCTCTATTGTAAGCATGCTACACATAACACAAGTGTTCATCCCAAAGCTTATGATGTTTGCTACAATATCCTCTGAGTAGTTGGATCACTTTCTTGTTAACTACTTCTGTTTGGCCATCGGTTTGTGGAAGAAAAGCCGTGCTTTTCTTCAGTTGGGTGTCCATCGACTCCCATAGACTTGCCCAAAACGTACCCACAAATCAGGTGTCTCGATCAGATACAATAGAAGTGGGTAACGCAAAATGAACCCATACATGTTCAAATAATAGTTTTGTAGTTTGTTTAGATTTAATCTACTTATTACAAGGCTTCAGAATGCACATTTTATTGAACCTATCCACAACCACATACAGATAATTGTGACCTTTTCTAGACTTAGGCAATCCCCCAACAAAATCCATGGAAACACTTTCCCAAGGGTGAGAAGAAACTGGTAATGGAGTGTACATGCCTAGTTTTCTATTGATGGGCTTGCTTTTGGCACACATAGTACACCCTCTCACATGTTTCTAAACTATCTCATTCATTTTTGGCTAATAACAAAATATTTGCAACTGTGCAACTATTTTACTTACCCCAAAGTGACCTGATATGAGAGAAGTGTGTGCCTCTTTGATTATCCTTCCTCTCTCTGTTTGTGGAATATAGAGTTTCCCACAATGATACAAGAGTCGGTCCTTCACATGATAATCCAATTCTTCTATGTTTTTTCCTTGACTCAAAGTTGCATATACATCTTTAAAGTCTATATCTTGAGCATATTGTTCAATGTAGCTTTCATGTAGTACATAATTATGCATAAGTATAGTAGATGCATTTATAATGGGTCTAGATAACATGTCTACAACTTTTTTATGTATGCCCTTTTTATATCTGATGACTAAATGAAACTGTTGTAGAAACCCATCCACTTGTAATGTCTTGATTGCTGCAATTTAGTTTGGCAGTGTAGATATTTAAGTGGTTGATGATCAGTATGTATTACTATCTCTTTGCCCATTAAGTAATGTTTCCACTTTTTCACACTCTGAACTAATGCATACAATTCTCTATCATATGTAGGATAGTTAACTACTACAGGATTAAAAGTCTCAGAATGATAACATATGGGTTTACTGTGTTGTCTCAACACTGCTCCCATGGCATAGTTAGTGGCATCTGTTTGAATCTCAAATTGTCTTTGTAGATCAGGCAATGCTAGTACAGGTGTTGTACTAATATTTTCTTTCAAGGTGTTGAAGGCTTTCTGATGTTTGCCTCCCCACTGAAACACCCAATCCTGTCAAAGCATGTAAGGGAGCTATAATTAAGAAAAAGTTAGAGATGAACTTCCTCCAATATTGTGCTACTCCTAACAAGCTTCTCGCTTCTGTAGCATACTTGGGTTTAGGCCAGTTTACAATGACTACCACTTTAGAGGGATATATTTTCAATTCACCACCCCCTACTATATGACACAAATAATTTAGAGATGTTTTGACAAATTCACATTTTGAGAGTTTAACATAAAATTTTTCTCTTTTCAAAACATCTAATGTCTGCTTAACATGCTTTAAGTGTTCCTCCCACGTTTTACTAAAAATCAGAATGTCATCCAGATATACAATAACAAATTTATCAAGAAAACGCTTGAGTACATCATTCGTTAATCTCATGAAAGTAGCAGGGGCATTGGTCAAGCCAAAATGCATAACCAACCACTCATACAATCCCTGCTTTATTTTGAAAGTAGTTTTCCATGCATCTTGCTCTACAACTCTGACCTGATGGTATCCATAGTGCAAGTCCAGCTTGGAGAAATAGACAACTTCTTTCAATTGATCTAAAAGATCATCTATGCGAGGAAGGGGATAACGATTTTTTATTGTTATCTTATTCAGTGCTTGGTAGTAAATGCATATTCTCCATGAGCCATCTTTCTTTCTCACCAAAATGATTGGTGACCCACATGGTGACGTGCTAGGCCTGATGAACCCCTTCTCGAGCAACGCCTATACCTACTTCTTGATTTCAGCATTCTCTAAAGTAGACAACCTGTACATTCCAATGTTAGGCAATGGAACATCTTGCTGAAAAATAATATCATGTACTATTTCCTTTTTGGGTGGCAGACCTTTAGGTTCTTGAAACAGGACATCGTACTCTGAAACAATATTTTCTATATCAACTTGCTGCTTAGCATTACAGCCCTCAAATATATTGATTTTATCAGGTTTTTCTTCCTTTACAACCATTAGTAAGAACTGTTTGCATGAATTTATCATTCTTTTCATCTACCTTGAGTTTATGAGAGTATAATTATTCTTGAGCTTATGAGCTCTTACAAAGTATTCAATTCCATCTTTAACAAGTAGATACTTGTTCTCAAATCTATATAAAATAGCTTTTCTATCATACAAGTAAGGATTCCCTAAAACAATTCCACATATATCCAAAGGAATTATGTCTAACTCAACCTCTTCTACAAATGCTGACCCGAAAGAAAACTTGACTTTGCACTATCTAGTCACTTGTAGTTGTGCTTTATCATTCAACCATCCTAATGGGTATGGTTTCTTGTGAGGTGTAGTTGCTAATCCCAATTTCTTTACAATTGATTCAGAAATCAAATTTACTTGCGAGCCAATATCAAACAAAGTATCAATATTTTGATGTTTGGAAACAACTCGAATATGGAAAAGATCATGTGTTTTTCTCTCATGTTCTTCATCAATAATAGATTGAGCATAATTACTAGTAGATGCTTCAGAATTCTTACCTTTTATACCTGTGGCTGCAATGATTGTTTCATCTCCTGACTCTGACGCCAAATCTTTCTAAATAACTGCAGTAATCTTCTTCTTCTTGCCCTCAGACTTCTTAGGTCTTAGCTTTGGATGCAGAATCCAACAGTGCTCATCATCATGCCCATCCTTTTTCCAGTGAGTGGATGAAACTTTGCTTTTCTGGGCAGTGTTAACCTTCTTTGCTTTCCACTTCTTATTTCTTTTCTCCTTGCTCTTGCTTGCAGTGGGTTGGGATGGTCCCCAAACTTCTGGATTTCCATTCTTTCCTCTAGCCTCTAGATGAGTAGCTTGTACAGATACCTCATCTATACTAGTGGGATTAAACATGAGGATGGTATGCCTCATGTAGCTATGTAAACGACCAATGTACTTCAAAAGAGTCTCTGGTGAGTCTAATGAGATCCATAGAATCAATGCTCTCTTTCTAAATTCTTGAGTGTACCCTTGCACACTTTGCCCTTTCAACTGCTGAAGAGTTTGCCAACTCATCATGGCTTGTTGCATGTAGGCTAATGGATAGAATTGCTTCTTGATGGAAAAAACAAATTCACTCTAGACAAAGATAGTCTTACAATGTCTTTTCATGTCAGCTCAGGTTCTGCCTTCCCACCAACCCAATGGTAGTGCCTCCAAGGCATAGGCTTGCTAGCTAAATGTTTCTCTTGTCCGAGTAAATGTTCTGCACTTTGCAATACACACCAATTTGTCTAATCCAATTGTCCAACTTTTTAGCATTTAGCTCTCCATCATATATAGGCAAGTCAAATTTAACATCTAGCTTAATCAAAGATGCTTTCTTATTATGCACATGGCTATTAGGAAGTGTGAGAAATTTTTCCTCTTTCCCTTTTCTTTTTGAGTGGTCACGGGAATGAGACTCATCTTCTTCTTTATCTTGCTTAGAACCTGATGAATCTTCATCCTTATGCTTTCTAAAGCCCCTATACATTTCTTCTACCATAGAATTTATAGCTAGGAAACTCTCTATGAATTGAGGGTATCGCCCCACAGAACCTTCCTCTGACATGTTCTTCCGAGGATAGACTCTCCCAATTTAAGGATTAGTTTCGACCAAATCTCCTTCTCCTATTTTTAGCTTTGATCTAGTGAGAATTCAACAGCTAAACCAACACAAGCTTGTCTAACCTTATAGCGTAAAGCTCTGATACCACTTGATATGATAATCACCCTATGAGTGATCTCAGTTAAGAATTATTAAATGGAGGTATTACAGACTCACGTGTTGGTGTGTGTGTGTCTAGGTTATTTAAGCAACGAATCGATCAGATTGCAAATACGTAGATAATTGAAATGGAAGACAACAGAGAAACACAGTAAGCAAATGTAAGAACACAAGAAATTAATAAGGAGTTTACCCTATCCTCCAGGGCTACGTCTCCGATCCAGCTTTCAGTGGTGGCCTTTTCTATTTGTGTCTTAAAGTAGAGAATTACAAAGAAGGAGCCCAATATGAGTCTCTTATCACAAGATACCTTGGTATGGTGGTTCTTGGATTCCCCAAGCCACTAGAGTACACAGACTCTTGGCCTTACCAGTTTTTTGACCTCTCAGGTCTACAATGGAAAGAGCCCAATGTGGTGCTCAGTCCTGACAGATCCCCTTTAGGGATGGATCGAATTTCTCAAGCCCTCTGGTGCTTGATGCTACCTTTGGTTAGCTCAGCCCTATGTCTCCTTACTGCTTTTTTCTTTCTCTCTATGCTTTCTCTGTTCTTCCGTGTGGGTGTAGGTGTCTCTTTTGCTGGTCTCTGCATGGTTTTAAAGCCATTCGAGCTCATGGCCATTCGATTCCTCTTCCAACTTTGTTGATTCACCTACTACAACTTCTTTGGAGTCCCCTATCTTGGCGTCATCATCAGACTCACAGGGAATGACCACTTGTCCTCCTGCAAATTGCACCATCTTGCTTTGTCGGTTCGATTCTTCAGTTACATCATGGAATTAGTCATCTACCACCTTGGTGTTCAAAGCAGACATCAAATTCTTTTGAATCATGGCTTAATCCCTGGTTACATCTGGTCTTACCATCAGACACAATATCAACTGTTAGATTAGGATCCCCCAGATCCAACGCCATCCGCTCATTTTGTGCAGTTGACTTGCTCGACCATTAGCACGCGATGGGCGCTGAGTGGAATCGCTCCGTTTTAATCAATTTTGCTTACTGCCCAAGGATTCCCCCGACGAATACCACCTATTTTTAGAGCATCCCACCTTAGCCTTTAGCCATTTTCCCAATGGCTTTCCCGACTCCCATGCGACCGAGCGCTCCGAGCCCCTCCTTTTTGAGGGTTTTTGCCTAGCGATGCTCAATTAGCACTAAGCACTAATCGCACAACAAAAACTCCCTCTGTTTCCCGATCTAAGCTTCCCGGGGGCTAATTTCATGTCCTACACAGTCTCCATGGGCCTCGGTTAGCGCGCTTTGACCGAGGTCCTCATCGTTCCAGGCTAGCTACCAACTGCCACTATTTTAGAGGTGTTTTTGATCATTGCTTTTAGTTCTTTGAAGTCTGTCCCGACTTGGTACAACCATGGTTCTTTTGATTATTCTTTATGGATTCGATTCGGATTAGTATGTAGCCCTATGAGGTGGTGATAATTTAAAAATTACTTTTATGTGTCTTCCACATGGAATTTTATGGATGTTGATGTGGCACTTAATTTGGGAAGATTTTGAAATGAGCATAACTTTCTATCAAGAGATCAGAATGAGATGAAATTTATATTGTTGGAAAGTTCCTAGTGAGCAAGATATGATGGTGGTCTTAAAAATGTTTTTTAAGTTGGTTTAAGAAAGAACAAACTTGAAAAACCCACTTCCTTAAGGTGACATAGGAATTCAAATCTAGATACCCCACATCCTTAATTAGGCATTAAGTGCATGGGTAAGTTACAAATGGAATTAGAGTATCTTTTAGAAAATAGACTTAGATGGGCCAATAAAAAAACCATAGAGATAAAATTATTAGAGTTATGGATCAACATGAGGCCAAAAGTGCTAGAGATAGACCACAAACGGAGTGTTGTTAGAGTAATGGATCAAAGGTCAATCATAGAGAAAAGAGTGAAGTAATAAGGCTATATATCGTGGAAACTAAGATTATTAGATATAACAAAATGGTTATGTAGACCCAATATTGGTGGAAAAATAGTTTCATGAAATTTATGACATGTGTAGCATATATCTATTAAGGGATTGAGGGAGTATGACTAGATGTAGTGAATGAATCAATTATGTGGATGTTGATTGCCAAAGCTATGAAAATTACACTGAAGATGCTCACTAGATTTCCTTGAAAATCAATATAATATTAAGTATATAAGCACATGGCCAAGTGATGCAACCATAATTATGAGGGCGAATACCTCAACATATCTCCTTCTCTTTTAATGTCTGCCTCAAGTTTTCAAAGGTCTGTTATTGTAACACACCCTTCCGCCATCTTAGACTTCCCAAATAAAATGGGATGTGTTATTTTTAACTAATCCGACCTCCATGGTATCATTATGGAAATATGGTTACTATTGGGTAATTTAATTTTTGGTTAAATTACTTAACATTAAATTATCAATCTAGGTTTGTACAACTTTGTTTCTAAGAAATAAATAAAACACTCTTTGTAATAAGGAAAATTAACTTTGTGCTATGGAAAGTAAAGGCAATCTATTATATGACAATAAACAAAGGATTGAATGAAATTGCATCTATCAAGGAAAATTGAGATTACTGGGGTGCGTGTTCAAAATTTAGAACCATTCATTTTTGTTTATTATCTATAAATTTGAGACTATTCAAATCAAAAGGAAACTTGATCGTTTTCAGTTTTTATTCGAGCACTTGATCTGCAAAAGAACAAGAAAGAAATGAGCATAGAAAGAGTATGAAACGTTGAATAAAAAAAAGCATTTAAATCTAAAGTTTTAAATAAAATAGAGCATTAGAAATCAAGTGAATTTTGAATGACAATCAAACTAATCTAGCTCATACTTATTTAGGGGTCCCTCTTGAGATGCACAAGTAATTATAAAACTTAGGTCATAAAGTTTAATAAACCGTCAATACTTATAAAAGAACAACCATAATTGAAATTATATACTGGAAGTCCATACAAAGTTTTCCAAACTAATAATAAGTCTTGAATTTAACTTGATTGTCAAGACTACTTGATCTCTTCCAAGTGAAGCAATTTATAAGGTTGTCTAACAACAATTCTGAGAGTCTATTGGCTAGAAATTAGATACATAAAGTCATGTCTTAGTAGTTTATTCCTAACAAAGTTATTTCATTTTCATGATTCTCTATCAAAGAAGTGAATCATGAAAGGAACACATCATTAGCCTTCATATATTATGCCTTCTTCAAGTCATAAGATTTTTCTTGATTAACAAGAATCTCACTTGATTATTCTTCTTCCTTCTAAAGATGCACTAGGTAGTGCTTTGATAGAGAGTTTGAATTTAGTGCTATGGTTGATCCATGGAATTCCATATGTGTATTAGAGGTGGATCACGATCTTCTCACCATTTAGAAACTTCCTATATGATTCGATTGTTTTGTAGTTTATGGAATCTTATAGGACCTTTGAATTAGCTACAAAATGTTAGTGGATCTATAAAATATCAAAGCTTCGGTAACTTATGCTTAATCAAATCAAGTTAATAAAGAAAAAAGTATATATTTGAGACAACAATGGACTTTAACCTTATTATTTCATGTGTATGGCTTTGATGGATTTTAATTCAAATAGACGTATGGTGATGTGAAGATGGACGAAAGATAAGAGATAAAGTGTGAAAAGGAGACAATATTGGAGGCTTGACATTCCCACACGCTCAGGGTTTTTCATGTCCTCATGCACCTATGGGTGAAAAAAATTCAATATTGTAGTAGTGTTTTTCAGATAACTATTTTTGAAGCTTGGACCAAGGTGTCCAAATTATTATGAACTCCTTTGTTTTGCATAGTTACCAACCATCTTGGTTTCGTCATTAGTAACTTTGATTTCAATCCTTTGGTGTTTTGTTGAAGTAGCATGTTGGTTTTATTGATCTTTTGATTCTTTTTGTACCATTAACACATGTGTATGAGAATTTTCTGGTTTTGTTGCTTGCTCAACTAATTTTCTTCTTTGATATGATTATTCAATAACTCAAGCTCAAACCTTTCCTATTTCAATATTCTAATAACTTCTTGTTCTGCATGGGGAGGAATATTTTCTTCTAGTTCAGACATATAAAAAAATGGAACATTGTCATATAAATCTTGTTCAAAGGGAGATTTCACCTCTTCTTTTTGTGCCCCCTTCTCTAATGACTCAAGGTAGCCATATACTTGTTATTGCATAACGTCTACTTCTGGACTCTTTTCTGCATAATACTTTGGTGGCAACTATGTTTCTTCATTCTATATGATTTTGGGTGAGTTGGACTTATTTGCTTCATTATACTTCTTGTGCTTCTTCTACTCTCTCCCATTCTTTTTGGGTTTCCTTTTTCTTTGCATATTTCTTCTTTTGGTACTTTGTCTTTGGGGTTTTAATGAATTACTAATCTTTGTCTTCAACAGCTCTTCTTGTTACTTTATTTTGTTGGCTTTCCTTCTTCTAACATCTTCTAGCTCATTTCTATTATACTCTTGATTACCTAATTGTTTCCTTCTAGGTCTACCTCTTGAGCATTTCTCTTTAGTTACTCGTTCCTTGGGTGTAATACCCCGCTCCAAATATTTGGCATTACATATTTCCATCTCTAATATATTGTTGGTAGCAAAATGCTCACTTTCTTTGATTTATTTCTCAATGTTAGGGTTTTAGGAAACCCTTCTTCAACTTCTTCTTATATTTTAGATCTTTTCTTCATCTAAGTTATCAATAAAATGATTTCTAATTAAGAAATCTTTCCAATTATCATTGTTAGATTTTACTTATGCCTCGATGAGTATTTTGACTAACTTGTGATGATACAAAGACCTATCGATATTCTTTGAATCCTGTTGAATATTAAAATCCATTTTATTTAAGTTATATAATAGATAATATGACAAGTTTAATTATTTACGACTTATGAAATGCATCAATAATTGGGCAAGGCAAAATAATAGTGCTTCGCATATTTCCACAGAAATAAGGAATTTTTTTAGAATGTATAGTGGATTAAACCATTTTCCTTTCAACATGGAAACTAGAATGCCCTTTTTAAATGTTGAGATATCCATACCTAGATTGTGCAAGAAATATCTCCATGTTTCATCCTTCAACTTTTGATTTTTAAACCAATTTTCACCATTTAGGGGGAGCTTTGCTGCTTCTGCTAGAAATAACTTAGTCATCTTCAAATTAATGTCTTTGATCTTTGCCTAGACCCTATCAAATGCTCTTGTAGAAACACTTTTTACGTCAGTCTCATATACCTCAAAATTTTCAAAGAACTTCAACCAACCTACGTTCTGTAGCTATCTTCCAAATTTTGGATAAGCAACTAACTACCTTTCCCCTATAGGTTCATGTTGGATTATGACTCCCATTGTTGCGAAGGAAGTTTTCCAATTAAATTTATTATTCAACAATCTATCATAGGGATTAGTGGGAAATTAACGGTATAATGAAAGTGGTGAGGGGTAATGGTTTTAATGGAAAGGAGATACTTCATGGCGGTGTTGTGATAGGACTCCCTATTTAAATCATAATTGGCTATTCATTTCTTGATAACATCCTTGATTTGCAAGAAAGGATTCAAAAATTTGTGTTTTGTGAATATGATAAGGATATATTTAGGATATTATGGAGTGAAATGGTAGGAAATGAATTTATATTGTGTCATCATTGAAATAAACAGTTCTATATGTGCCTTTTAAATATTTACAAACTAGTCCATATTTTAACTCACATTTTTATAGTTTACACTTCAATCAAATTGCTTTTCTATACCTAATTTTACTTTCCTAAATTACCTCACATTTGTGATTTGAAATTGATTTTCTTGCAGGTCCAAAATACTTTTATGACGAATCAACTACAAAATGTCCAAATGGCTACATAATGTTACGAGTCTTAAGGATTTTCTTTGAATTCTTCCAGGATACTTTTTGTTGTTGTTGTTGATGATATTGATGATACTGATGATTTTGATGACATGTAATTAAAAGAGAAACAAATTCTTCAAACTCATTAGTTTCAACCAAAAAATTATTTGCAAAGAGGAAAAGAAAAAGCGAAAAAATCCAAGTTGCCAAAAGTATTGGTTTTCAACTGAGATTTTATGCATAGTTTATGCCAACAATGTTGGCTTTTCATAACTATGAATTATTATCATCTCTCTCTCTCTCTCTCTCTCTCTCTTTCTCTCTCTCTCTCTCTCATCTCTCTCTTCTCTCTCTCTCTTATATATATATATATATATATATATATAACCATGTGCAAAAAAAAAAAACTTCTTCTGCTATTAGAGGAGAATAATCCCCTTTTTCTACAAATTTCATATCAATACATTCTTGTAGATTTTGAAAAAATTATTCTCTTGTTAACATCTTATGATAAAGCTTTAATATATTTCCATTAACAAGAAAAGTATTCCCTTATTCATCAATGGTCTTAATTCTTACTAATCCATAGGAAAAAACAATTTATATCTCATAGGGGCTTAACCAATGTGTTTGAAATTTCCCTTGAAAATATTTAAATTTGGAATAAAAAAGAAGGTCCTAATCACCTAGTTTGAAATTTTTGACTTTGATAAAAATTTCATGCCATATTGCTCTTTGCTATTGAATTAAGCTTGTCCTTTCAATTACATTTTACTTAATCTCATCCAAATCATTTAGCTTTGCCAATATTTGTGTAACACCCTCATCCTGCATTTGCCCAAGTTCACTAGTCTACTAGGGTAACCATGTGATATGACTCGACCTCCTAATTATAGTTAAGGGAGTTGAATCAATAAAATGAAACCTCACTAACCTTTGTCACGAACTACAGTACCCCCAAGAGCTAAAAAACCAATCTAGGTGCCCAAAACCTAATCTAGCCTGCTTTTTCACTGACCTAGGCTACAACTCCTATGATGAAGCCTACATCCATTTAACTATAGGCCTCTAGTTTCATGTATAATCCTACAATCTAGGTAGTGCAATCCTAATTTCCTAGTTTTGTGCCTGCAACTGTGAAATATGTGCCACCTTTTCAGGGCTATACTCTAGATCACTGCCCAAAACTTGATGAACCATTCCAAAATAATAAATGACATAAGGAGAAAGCCTCTAACATAAAACTTAATCAATGAAATGATCCAACCATATCTAACCATGAAATTCTCTTTTTCAAACATATGGAAAACATGTAATCTATAGATCATGAATGCATATTTGAAAATAGAGGTCTCATACTTACTTCAGTATCACCAAGGTCTAATTCCCTCTCATAATAGATGAAATAACATCTATTATCTCATGCATTCGTTAAGCATTCATAACAAAATCAAACATATGAAGACCCATAACTATAACATGTTATGAAATTATGCTTATAACTAGCATATAACTAGAATAATAATCGTGATAGAACAACCATAAAAGCCACATAAGAACAAGTATAATTACTCCTGAACTATAAGAGGAAAATAGATCTTGTTAACATATGAAAATCCAACCAAGTCAAGGACTCCCACATACCACTCGACCATAGATTGAGCTAAACCAAATATTTCTTTCAGCTAATCATCCCCGTGCCATATTCCAAGCATGATTGTGGGGCTCACAACAAAACAATAAGGGCTTCCTCAATCTTTACTGCATATCTCACCATTATTGGTCAAGGTATTCCTAGGCTTGAAGCAAGAACCTACCCAACCAGGCTTTATCGCAATCTTGCCATAATTAGTCAAGGGACTCCTAAAGCCCAAACTAGAAACATATACTACCAGGATTTACCGCAATCTCACCAAAACCAGTCAAGGGGTCACTAGGTCTTAAACAAGTTTGGATTCCTGTAGATTTCTTCACCAATACCTTGAGGAATTTTACCAGCTCTACCGCCGCAATCCCACCATTACGGGTCAAGCGATTCCTAGGTCCTTTGGAATTTTCCAAATACCGCTCACCCTATTCCAAAACCATCTAAAAATCCAAAACTCAACCAATTGAAAGAACCCCATCACACAATGGCTATCCAGAAATGGAATGGAAAGGATAATACCATTCCCACACTTAGAAAAACCCATGCCAATAGTAGCAAGAGAACAAAATACGCACATGCATGTACCATGCATGCCAAAACCAGTAAGGAAATCATAGATGTAACTTGATACCTGGGAAGCAATCTCATTGTAGCCACTTGATCCAAATCTTCCTTGATTGATCTTTTCTTTCCTTTTCTTTCTAGTCCTTCATTTTCCTTCCTTTTTCCAATGCTAGAGTAATCTAGGAATGCTCTAAGTGTGAGAGAATAGTGAGAGCTCCAAAAATAAACTATCAAAAGTCTATGAACTGGTCCTCAGAAGCCTTTTTATTATTAAGGCCTTTACTTTCTTCATTTTCCTGTATTTCTCCTTCAATTTCCTCCTCACATGAAACTTGTGTCCTTTCAACTTCATTTTCTGCTCTTTTCCATTATTTTCACAAATAAAATGCTAATTAATTCCTCTTTGACTTTTTAATGCCTTTGTCATTTCCTTTTCCAATTTCCTTAGCCATAATAAACAAATGAACACCCACTAGGATGTTTTGCCCAACATTTAGGTTGGAATAATTATCCCATGACCATGGTCTTATTTTTCCTTTATTAACTTTATTACATGAAATTTTAACTTGGAGTTGTTATAATTCCTTCCCCATTAGGGGAACATTGTGCTCAGTGTTCTATGACATTTATGACCAACAAACAATTGAAGAAAAAACATACTACCTATGGAGCTTTATAAACCAACTTGTTGCAGTATCTATAATGACATATGTTGAAAACCATGACTAGAATATCATTTATTGTTTCTTTATAATAGAACTCATTACAATATTTACAATAGTAACCATACATATATATGTACATATACCAAAACTCATTTTCCTCAACCGACAAATACTGAAGTATACATAGTCTACATTAGCAACAAGGAAATCTAGAGGTTCACACCTACACCCTCAAAGTATTACCAGGATTCACTTCCTTCCCAAGATGTCTAGAATCCACTACCAAAGTCAGAGTTTGCATCCAATATCCAACTCTATGATATTTGTACTACATGTGCCCTCAGTTCATAGTTACCAGTTCATTGGTCTAGGGCACACTCCCAATGAGCATTTGATTCCATCTAGAAATTCTAATGACCAAAACAAATCCATCCTTGACCTTCCCTTCTTTGCTACATGGTCCTTCAGGAAATCCGGCCACCCCTTTCCATACAGTCACTCATCTTCCAAGTTCCTCAACATCCATTTTCCCAAGAAATGTATCCCTTTACAAGGTTTCCTCGCATTAGATGTCAAAAAACAAAGGCATATTTCTCAAAATTGTCATACCAGTCATAGCATGCTCATGGAAATCAATAGACACTATTAGGTACTAGTGTCACATAATGGCCCTACTCCTGAATGCTTTTTACCCGCATATTGTTGTTTGTTTCATTTCCTTTTGTTGTTGTTTCTAATTCTGACAGTGAGTTTCAACCACCAAAACAGGTCATTTCCATGCTTTCCTGTACCAAGAACATAATTTTCATTAGACTCAAAATGAGTTCAAATAAATTCAAAACATACTTCATTGGTAGCCTGTAAACAAGATGCACTTGCAATCCTCTTTACTTCCTGTCACAACAAATCAAACTAGCTCTTCAATCAAATCATCATGTATAAAAATATGAACATCTAGTTATCTCAAAACACAACCATCATAAATCATATGTAACCATCATAAAAGATTCATGGATCGCATAAAAAATTAAAACTAAAATAAAATACTGATACTTATCCTTCAATAAGTTCTTTTCTCTTGCCTTTGTTCTTTCCATATACACACTAAATCGGTTTCCAAACCTGAGAAGTACCCAATGCCTTCTCTTCTCTTCAATAATGTACACATACACACAACACATATCGTATGCATAAAACCACACATGACATACCGCACTATGCAATACATGTACCTACACCTGACATACAACACATACACCTACACTCATCGTACAACACAACACGTAGACCTATACCAGTTGTACAACACAACACATACACCTACACATGGTGTGCACCACAACACATACACCCACACCATGTGTACAACACGACACACACACCTACACCTAGTGTACAACACAACACAATACATACACCTACAATCAGTGTACAACAGAACACATATACATACATGGAGTACAACACAACGAATACACATGTCATGATACCATGATTGCATAATTCACATATACAGTACCACATTTGTGCAACACAACATGTACGACATGGACATAATACCGGATGTACAATAATACCAAATGTATAACATGTACACAATACCACCTATACATAACACCATTTGCACAACATGTACACAAGATCACATGTACATGACACCACCTACACAACGTGTACACAACACCACCTGCACAGCGTGTACATAGCATCACATGTACATGGAACCATCTTCACAACATGTACATAACACCACCTGCACAACATGTACACAATACCACTTGCAGACAACACAACATGTACAACATGTACATAACATTGCACAAACAACACCACATGTACATAGCACCACATGTACACAACACTTCATGTACAACATATACACATAACCATATATACACAACATTGTATGTACAACATGTACACCGCACCTCATGTACACATCACCACAATACAACATGTATGTATCACCATCTATAGACAACACCATATATATGACATGTACATAACACCATTTGTACATAGCACTACCTAAATAACATGTACACAATGCCATATGTACATAGCACTGCATATACAACATGTAAAACATATATAAAACAATAGTAATGCACATCTAGATACGACACTGACTCTACCAAGTAACCTTTCTTCTAGTGTCTCCACTATCCATGCTTGTCACAACATGTCACAGATCACACTGTTTTCATTCTGCTAATGCATCCCTCAACATTACCTACCATAGCAAAAATATAGAGATAACATAATCACATAATATCAATTCATATCCACATGATATTGACCTCATAGATCTATCAAGGCTACTATTCACACTTGATTCCCCATATGACTAGGAACCTCTTCATGTCATTGATTTTCATAAGCATCCATTCCTAAGGAAGAATGATCCCTGATGATCCTGTCAGACAATGACACACATACATACATATAAACATTACCATAAAACAATCATGATCCCTGGAAACCCTGTCAAACAATGGCATATATATTATATATATAATATATATATATATCTATATATAATATATTATTATATATATATATATATATATATATAAACACTAGCATAAAAAAAACATGATCACATCATAATTACCAGATATCATAAGGTCAAGGTTAAGAGAACTTCCTCTATCCCTGCACAACATTGATAACACTAGCTCCCAATTTAGCCAAGGGATATGACACCTAAAATCCATTAACTTTTATTGTTACCTTTCTCATGACTACCCTGCCATCATCCATTTATCTCAATGGACCCAACCAATCTAACTGATTGTCATACTCTTTCCTTCATCTGCCCTTTACTCATGCATTGAACTTCATCTAGGCCTTTCATTACCCATTGGGTCTCATTCATCTCTCCCTGAGCTTCATTAACTTCCTATTTCCCAAACCTTTCCCAAGACCCTTAAAACATAAAATGCCAGAATAAGAAACAAACAACAATAAAACCATGGAAACCAATAACAATATGACACCAGAAATTAAGTGACATGGCCATGCACCAGCTACAAACAATTTTCAAATCAAACACAAAAAATCGCAAAATACTAAAAGCTCAAAACTAGAAAAAAACACCATGACTCAATCCCCCATGATTCCCAATTCTTCCAAGGGAAAGTTCAACCCAAGCCTTCTTCAAGATTTCATGGAAGTCTCTTTTTCCATGCAATCCCTACATCATACTACCATATACACACATTTGTCAATGCATAAATAAATATGCAACATACTAGTTATCTTACCTTGTTGTGCCTAGCATGTTGCCTGACAATTGAACATGTACATACATCATCTCTTAAGGGACTTCAATTCTTAGACAAATCCAACCATAACCGGAATGAAACTATTAGACCTGTCAAATACATGTTCATGAATATGGCACATATCCACATCATGTCAGATGAGATCAAGGTTAGGAAGACCTCCTGTATTCATGAAAATCACTCATTTATTTTGAATTATGGTTCCAAACATAGCGAAAGTAATTCTCATCCAATTAATTTGTCTTAACTTTTGCCTTTTTGTAATCAAGTCTTACTCTGCATTATCACATTACCTAGGTGTTAGTTGTATAAACAATCAAATATTACCTTGTCATGCCAATGTCAAGCATGTTTCCCTGCAACTATTCACACATGTCAATCACATGTTCCAAGAATCAAGACATTGTGTCTATTAATTTTAAATCAACCTTTACCAAGACTAGCAACCATATCATAATCAACTCACAATCACAGTCATAGTACTAAAACTAGCACCCACTTGCACTCAGGTACATATTAGTTGTCTCCACACATATTATGTTAGTACACTTGTCTTAAAACAATATCATTCCTTCATTCAATCTTATAGACACATACTCATATAATGTCATTATTCAAACATTCAAACAACATGTAAACATAAATGTTAAATAAACCAAATATACGACATAATCGAAATCATACATCGATGTATCTCAAGGGAGGCTATCACATCTGCACAGTCAGTCCATATTAGTATGACACAATATCACAAGTATATCGACTCAGACATGAATATCATAACCATGACCATCTGCATGGGCCAACATAGATTATCACGATACATATAACATCAATATCTTAGTGCAATGACCATAATCATCATGTGTATGTCCACAATGCATACAAAAACAAGTTACTACCATTCATGACTATCCAACATGTGTGCATATGACCACACTAATTAAATAAAATCTATCATGCATGTAACCACAACAAAAATAGAATTATAGGGATGTGCATAACCATAGTTCATATTGTTGGGTTGTTAATATGTCATTATTATTGTCACTTTTGAACGCTTATTCCATCCATTTCTACCGTTCTTCATCACGTCATTTATCATAATTTATCATATAATTCTATTTTACAATGATTTACGCTCTTATGTAAAAATATTATTTATTCTCTTTTATTTTTAATAAATTGATGATTATGCATGATTTCATCAATGATAGTTTTAATAAATTGTTTGTAACATTATTCACCATTTTTAGCCTCCAGTATAATTTCCAGATTGAAGATTTGATCATTAAATATTCCAATTCGGAAATTCGTTGGAATAAGAAGTGACAGTTTTGCGGTTGAGATTCTGGGCAAATACAGAAACATTTGGAAACTCCGGAACATGGGTTTTGTCCAGAACGGACCCAATTAACTTTCAGTAAAATGTTTTACCCAAATTTGGCTTGTATTGAGAGAAACGTAGGTTTCTTTGAGCATGATTTTCTTAGATTTATTGTTGCGACCGTCCTCCAAATCTCAGCTGCAAAGCCAAATTTGCCTTGCTCTTGTTGAAAGATAGATGGAAATAGATTTTCTTATTGATCAATTGGTTGGAAACAATCCAATTTGTAATAATGATCATATTTTAATTATCACAGTTGTAACCACTCTCTGCTCTCTTTGTATTTAAATCAAAACAGAGATCAGAGGGGCGGATGAAAAAATGATGGAGAATTAAGGATTCTGAATTAAGAATTCATGATAGGATAGGAGGAAGAAGGGATTGTTTCATGCTTTCATTCTCAAAGCTTTAGCTGTTGTAATGAATTCACAGTTTAATGATTAATACCTGATTTGGGAATTACTGTTCATTCGCCTTATATGAAGTAGCCCAGCAGCATCTTCTGGCGGCTAAGGACCCAGCCTCTAGTGGATTGTGTTGTTGCTGTATATTATATTTGTAGTTCATGCGTGGTTTTTCTTATCAGCTTTATTCAGTAATCTGATATGTTATATTAGTTTACATCACAGCTCTATTACATTTGATCTATCGAGTAATCTCATTCTCTGAAACAGAAATATCATATTGACTTTGCAACGCATTGTTGTTCTTTTAATCATTGATATAATGTTGTTAATCCTTACAAAATGTTATTGTTGTTCTATTACAGAGTATCTGTGTTGTAAGACTTATTAATTGGTATCACTAAATTCGTCTTAGAGATTATATTTCCTGGCGATTGTTTAATCTATTAACGTTGTTGTTTCATTACAAAATACAGTCGTGTTCTTTATAACTAAGACTGATAATTGGATTACCATATCAGATTACTATTAAGGTGTGCCGTGTGTTAAGTTATTGTGTATTTATATTTGATTTTCCAGCGTTGTTTCATATTCCATCATTAATCAATGTTGTTCTATTTCTGTGTGTTGTCCGATTTATTCTTAGAGTAAAGATTGCCATTAATTTGGTTTTGCAATTGTTCACTTCCATTAATTATAGTTCGTTGTTCAAATTCGTTTAATTATAGTTTGCTGCCCATTTACTTTGTTGTTCATTTCTGTTGGTTAACTGCAAGAGTTTGCTTTTAAAGAGTTTTCCTAGTTTATTTTCAATGGCAGCTTTAGTTCAATTTCTATTTTCTTTTAATTGATTTAAATCAGGACCGTCAACTGTAGACAACATTGGTTATTGCTTCCTCGTTCCTAGATTGATTGTCTTGTTCCATTTTGATTTCAATTGCATCAATATCTAGAAGAATGAGTTATTGCTACTGTATCCTCGATTGATGGTTGTTTGAGTGAATGATTTAGTTCAGAACATTTCAGTTTCTTGCTGTTCCAATTAGATTTTGTTTCCAGCTTTCATTTACTTTTGGATTTTAAGCACTATACTGCAAAACATTACTCTTGAGTAAATAGCCACCTCAGACTGAGTACACTCTTGAAATAAAAAGTCGTCCTTGGGTTGACAATTAATGTGAAGATAATTAGGAGTTAAAAGGACACATTTTTATCGCTCAACATTTTGGCGTCATTTCCAGGGAGAGTGTATCCATTTCTAAGGAGCAGTGTGCATCTGATGAGTGCCTGCTAGGAGAGAACTGGGTATTAAAAATGGAAGGTAAGAACCTACGTATGGAGCATGTAAAAGCCCTACTCCCCCACCCGCTTTCCAGCAGGACTCTATTAAAGAACTTAGAGTAAAAATAGATGTTTGAATTCTGTGTGAATGACTAATATATATATATTATATATATATTTTGAAAAAACAAACCTCATGATTTCTCTCAAGTGCTGATGTAAGCAACACCCATTTCACGAACCAATTGACAGGGACATTTGAAGAAGGAGCCTCGAAGAAACACATGAAGAACATCTTCTGTTATGGTAAGAAATGGCTCACATTTCTACTTTTGAATTTCCTGCTCAACTAATTCCACACCCTCACCACAATAAATCAGTACAACATGCTTACAATGTTGAACTGCAAAATGTAAGGGAAGGTGGCTTCTCATACCCTAATTTTTATCAACTTGTATTTTTCAAAATTGGGTATGTACATACTAGAGGCCCCTATTTATAAAATGGTTCCACTGGAAATACTCTTATACATAAAAATATTCAATTCTCAAAGAAGAGTAGGATAGTGGAGAAAATAAAATAAATAAAGACATAAATAAATACATTTTGTTTTTATGTAAAACTAGTTGTTTTTTGTTGCAACACGCTATCAAAATCAACATCGGTGATAAATGTTTCAATTAATTTGTGTATGTAGATGATCTATAATGGAAATAAGAATTCTAAAAACACTTATATTCATTTTTATCATCAATATAGAAAAAATGCTTGAATATCATTTTTTTTGGCTTGTGGGCTTGATGAAGTTTCTGGAAAAACAATCGGGACAATCATGTTTTGAGGAACCAAAAGGGTATATTTTTAAAACTTGTTTTTATCCTAAGTATCCCTTTATGTCTACTTTCCAACTCAATTTGAATCACTCAATTTGGATTTGAAACGAAAACAATAGAACCAAAACATTGACAGGGTGTCTAGTGGGTAGCTCAGGAACAAAGTTGGGATAGTCGGTTTTTGGAGGCCTAAAAATTTACAAGGAAATTTGAATTACCCATTTTCTATATCATATGGAGAAGTTATGATCAAAATATTGACTGTCTATCGTAAATCAACACTCTTAAAACTCTATTTTTCCGGTTGTTCCTTAGAGTATTTGACCTATCAATTATTCTTGTTTTCAAAACTTGTTTCTATTTGAGATAAATAAATTAATATACCTTAATTTCCAATTTGAATCATTTGAATCCTACATCAAACGAAAAATCCGTGCTTGAAATATCAACTGTTGGTCTAAGCTGGGTAATCGAAAATGACTCTGTTATGCATGTTGTTCTAACTAAAATTGACATATCATCTCATTGAATTTTTGAAATCTATTTCTATTGGAGATATAACTTTGAATTAGCTCTCATATGGCTTTCGAATCACTCAATTTGGATGAAAAATAAAGAAGTTGTGATTAAAACACTGCTGGTTAGTATGGTCGACCACTGCTCTCCTGCAGGTGACAAATAAATTTTACTTTGTTATTTTCTAAATGGATTTGTTATATAGAGTAACTACTTGGTTTTTTTATATAATTATTGGATTATGGGAGCCCGATCACCTCTCTTTCTCCATGAAATAATGTTTTATTGCAGGTAGACACTCGTTTTTTTGCAGGTCCTGGGAAAATAAAGAAGGTCAATTTATGGACGAGTTATTTTTGAAAGAAATTGTAAATGAAGCAAAGGAATTTCATCCAACTCATTACCCAATGGATTCATAATACAAGAAATGAAGAATTGATTTCCATTTGAAGATTCATATCATGTCTTTGCTGCCAAACCATTTTTTGAATAGATCATTTTTTTTGACATAACATCATAGTTTTTGTAACTTTATTTATTTATTTACATACCGTTTTTAAATAAAATGTTGTTTCTTTTCTGATCTCTCTTATATTTTGTGTTTCAGGTGTTTCTTCATTCAAACTGTAACCCATCCTTAGCATCAATACAATGAACAACTAATTCATTCTTTGCGTGCTTGCATTTTATGCTTGTGCATTTTGTTGTTCCTTCTCAGAAGGGACAGCATTTGTGTGCACTGTTGTTGTTTCTGTTGCTCCTTTTCTAAAGGGATAGAATTTTCATTTTTTCATTCTTTTTTCAAAATAACAACACCTTTTGTCTCAGTTGTTCCTTTTCCATGGTTCATTTTGTTGTTCCTTTTTCACGTTTTGTTGTTCATTTTCGAATGGAACAACACTTTTGCACTTTCACGTTTTGTTGTTCCTTTTCGAATGGAACAACACTTCTGCACTTTTACGTTTTTCTGTTCCTTTTCGAATGGAACAACACTTCTGCACTTTCACGTTTTTTTTTTCCTTTTCGAAATGGAACAACGCTTCTGTTCTTTCACATTTTTATGTTTCTTTTTGAAATGGAATACCGTTTCTGCACTTTCACGTTTTGTTGTTCCTTTTCAAAATGGAACATCACTTCTCCACTTTCACATTTTGTTGTTCCTTTTTGAATGAAACATCACTTCTGCACTTTCTCATTTTGTTGTTCCTTTTTGAATGGAACAACGCTTCTGCACTTTCACGTTTTGTTGTTGCTTTTCGAAATAGAACAGTGCTTCTGCACTTTCACGTTTTGCTGTTCCTTTTCGAAATGGAACAACACTTTTGCACTTTTACGTTTTATGGTTCCTTTTTGAAATGGAATAGTGCTTCTACGCTTTCACGTTTTGTTGTTCCTTTTCGAATGGAACAACACTTATGCACTTTCACGTTTTACTATTCCTTTTCGAATGGAATAACGCTTCTACACTTTCACGTTTTGTTGTTCCTTTTTGAATGGAACAACGCTTCTGCACTTCCACATTTTGCTATTCCTTTTCGAAATGGAACAACACTTCTGCACTTTCACGTTTAGCTTTTCCTTTTCGAAATGGAATAGCACTTATGTACTTTCATGTTTTGTTGTTCCTTTTCGAAATGGAACAACACTTTTTCACTTTCATGTTTTATTGTTCCTTTTCAAATGGAACAACACTTTTGCACTTTAGTTTTTGTTGTTCCTTTCCGAATGGAGGAACACTTTTGCACTCACTTTTTGTTGTTTCTTTTCGAATGGAACAACACTTCTGCACTTTCACTTTTTGTTGTTCCTTTTCGAATGGAACATCATTTTCATGTTTTGTTGTTCCTTTTCGAAATGGAACAACATTTCTTCACTTTCACATTTTTTATGTTCCTTTTCAAAAGAACAACATTTTCGCATTTTTTGTTGTTCCTCTTAAGGAACAACACTTTTTCACATGCATTTTTTGTTGTTCCCTACAGGGAACAACACCTTTTTGTGTGTAGTTTTGCTTTTTCGATATACATTTTCTTTGTTGTTCCCTACATAGAACACCACTTTCTTTTTGAGTATTTTTTATGTTCCTTCAAAAAAGCAACATTTTGGGAGTATTTTCGAGAGCAACCCTTCCTTCCTCTTGTGAGATAATTCCTAGTTCATCTCAACCATATTTTACTGATTCCCTTTCATGGCATAAAGTACATTTCTTTTATGAGGACAAAAATTATGGATTCTTTTGAAGCAAGTTAATATCATTCACTTTATGATATTTAACACGAAAACTCCTTGATGATAGATTCTTTTCAAAAGGGACACAATTATTTATATACTACTTTACTGCATTGTTTTCTATTAAACATGATGTTGATTGATCATCTTAATACCATGCTGGTTCCACCCTTCCTGGTTATAATCTTTTCTGTCTATAATAAATGAAATTATGGGTATATTTTTTTTTTTATAGACATGTTCAACTTCTTCCACCATCCCTACTATTAAGGAGTATTGAACCTCCCTCTTTTTATCATAAAAATGTGTAATAACAACAAAATTTTGTTCGCGGATGGAGGATATGTGGTCTCATTACGAGCCAACCTACCATGTTCATAAGGTTGTAACAAACTGACATTCCCATTATGGCCACCACACCAGGGTTATGATCCATTGGATAGCCAAATTATCCTTGGAACAGGAGATCTCATCACGAGCCGGCCTGATCACTTTTGCTACATCCCAGTGAATGGCAGTGCAGTTATCTGCTTACCACGCCATCAAACTAATCTCTTCTGTAGAACAACACTAGAACTCTCCATTTATAAATTGAGGATTCTGGCTCATTTGGGTTAAAAAGCAACCCTATCGAGGCTATGGACGCCTACTGGAAGCAGAGGCTCTGCTTATGGTATTGAAGTTATATCTTATCATCAATTGTTACTATAATACCCTTTTCTTATTCTTTTTTTTATCAAAGAAGTTATTTCCTTAATTTTCCCTATTTTTAACCTTTACACATGAGAAATTATTTTATGATCAGTCGCATCATTTTCGGCTAGAATACCATCAGTAAAGCATCTTTTTTGCATATTGTTGTTCTTTTTCTTTTTTCGCATAACTTATCATCAATCCAAAGCATCCTATATTTTATTCATAACTATATTTACACACTGTGCTCTCATTATAACCATAACTCTCGCCGTCCTATCATTGATACGTGTACTCTGCTTCATTCACTGTTGTATTGTTCATTCCCTTGCCTTACCGTCAGCACAACACCTCTCATATGCGTTTTGGTCATGAAATTCCTTTTCCAATTGGAGAGGGAATGTGTGCAATATGGGATTGCATGCGATATGATTACTTCACTCTGCCATACCTTGTTGATTTGATCAAATATCTTATTGAAATTTTTGCATGCATCTTATCTAACACTGTAGATTCAAGCACATTGTATGCAAAATAGTGATTTGTTTACAGGAGAACAACAAGTATGGAGGGAAAATCTATTCGCAGCATGACCACACTATTGTGCCTAATAAAAGAGTCTCGAGCAACTCACAAACGCGAACAACTGTTCAGACATGATGTGCTTGCATAGATTCCACCTTTTGCATCACTTTCAACACCAACTCTGTCTACATCAGCTTCAACAAATGCTAGTACATATATGTCATTCCACATTTTTCTTTTGGAGGTAAAACTTGAGGTAAAGTAGCATAATTTTCCGATTTATTACGAATTTAGGAGAATTTATTGAAAATCCATTTTGAGCATTATTTATCATCCTTCATTCCACATCTTTACCACTTCCCTTTTCAGCAACATATCATCTTCTAGTGTGGGGGAGTGTTGTTTTCATTCATTTCTTTCTTATGACCATGTCATTCATATTCTTTATCATCCATTAATATTCTTATTCATTCTCAACACCTCCCTTGTTCCATTTTGTTTTACACCAAGCATAGAATTCAATAGCTGGTAGCAACCATCTCTATTTGTTTTCTAGCATTGAATGAGGGCATGCTAATTCTTCAGAGAGGGGGAGGAATTTCTACGCATGATGGATGTTTTCTTTCTCATTTAAGGCATACAATTTCATTTTTACACATTGCAAAAATTGATTTCCATATATTTTTAAAAGTTATGAACTCAATTCTTGTGATCTCTGGAAAACACAAACATATTACTAAAACACAAACCCAGCTAATTTCAAGTTAAATTGGTTCATAAAATTTTTGAAATCATGCACTCTCACCTACAACCATTTTGTTTATCTCTCATGACCCGTGCATCAAAACGATCTGATTTTTGGATCATTAAGGCATTCATATATTATAAATTTACTTGCAACATTTCAACAAAAGCTGGTTTGTAGTTTTTGGGAAAATGGTTAATGAAGGTTGCTGCCACTTATATCATATTTTGCTGCAACTTCATTGTTATGCCTTTATCAATATTGCTAAAATTGAACCTTCATTAATTAAGGAAGAATTCATTTTGTTCTATCCATTTCATGAGTTGAGATGAACAATTTTTTTTATTGCTTGGTTAACACTTAGGTTTTGTCTTTGGGTTGCATGAAGACATACAATATATTCAGGTTTTTATTGCATGAGGACATGCAACATATTGAGTGTGGGGGTATGTTGGGTCATTAATATGTCATTATTATTTCCGCTTTTGAACACTTATTCCACCCATTTCTATCATTCTTCATCACATCATTTATCATAATTTATCATATAATTCTAACAATGATTTATGCTCTTATGTAAAAATATTATTTATTCTCTTTTATTTTTAATAAATTGATGATTATGCATGATTTTATCAATGATAGTTTTAATAAATTGGTTGTAACATTATTCACAATCTTTAGCCTCCAATACAATTTCCAGATTGAAGATTTGATCATTAAATATTCCAATTCAGAAATTCGCTGGAATAAGAAGTGACAATTTTGCGGTTGAGATTCTAGGTAAATGAAGAAGAATTTGGAAAATCCAAAACATGGGTTTTGTCCAGAATGAACCCAATTAACCTTATTAGAAAACGGTTTGTCCACATTCTACTTGTATTGAGAGAAACGCAGGGTTCTTTGAGCACGATTTTCTCAGATTTATTGTTGCGGCCATCCTCCAAATCTCAGCTGCAAAGCCAAATTCGCCTCGCTCTTGTTCAAAGATAGATGGAAATATATTTTCTTGTTGATAAATTGGTTGGAAACAATCCAATTTTGTAGTAATGATCATATTGTAATTATCAAAATTGTAACCACTCTCTACTCTCTTTGTATTTAAATCAGAACAGACAGAGGGTGGGGGGGGGGGGGGATAAAAATGATGGAGAATTAAGGATTCAGAATTAAGAATTCATGATAGGATAGGAGGAAGAAGGGATTGTTTCATGCTTTAATTTTCAAAGCTTCAACTGTTGTAATGAATTCACAGTTTAATGATTAATACCTGATTTGGGAATTGCTGTTCATTCGCCTTATATGAAGTAACCCAATTGCATCTGTTGGCAGCTAAGGGCCTAGCCTCTGGTGGATTGTGTTGTTGTTGTATATTATATTTGTAGTTCATGCATGGTTTTTCTTATCAGCTTTATTCGGTAATCTGGTATGTTCTATTAGTTTACATCACAACTCTGTTACGTTTAATCTATCGAGTAACCTCATTCTCTGAGACAGAAATATCATATTGAATTTGCAACACATTGTTGTTCTTTTAATCATTGATATAATGTTGTTGATCCTTGTAGAATGTTATTGTTGTTCTATTACAGAGTATCCGTGTTGTAACACTTATTAATTGGTATCACTGAATTCGTCTTAGAGATTATATTTCCTAGCGATTGTTGAATCTATTAACGTTGTTATTCCATTACAAAATACAGTCGTGTTCTTTATAACTAAGACTGATAATTGGATTACCATATCAGATTACTATTAAGGTGTTCCATGTGTTAAGTTATTGTGTATTTATATTTGAATCTCCAGCATTGTTTCATATTCCATCATTAATCAATGTTGTTCTATTTCCGTGTGTTGTCCGATTTATTATTAGAGTAAAGATTGCTATTAATTTGGCTTTGTTGTTGTTCATTTCCATTAATTAGAGTTTGTTGTTCAGATTCCTTTAATTACAATTTTCTGCCCATTTACTTTGTTGTTCATTTCTGTTGGTTAATTGCAAGAGTTTGCTTTTAAAGAGTTTTCCTAGTTTATTTTTAATGGCAGCTTTAGTTCAATTTCTATTTTCTTTTAATTGCTTTAAAGCAGGACCATCAATTGTAGAGAACATTGGTTATTTCTTCCTCATTCCCAGATTGATTGTCTTGTTCCAGTTTGATTTCAATTGCATCAATATCTAGAGGAATGAGTTATTTCTACTGTATCCTCGATTGATGGTTGTTTGAATGAATGATTTAGTTCAGAACATTTCAATTTCTTGCTATTCCAATTAGATTTTGTTTCCAGCTTTCATTTACTTTTGGATTTTAAGCACTATATTGCAAAACATTACTCTTGAGTAAATAACCGCCTCAGACTGAGTACACTCTTGAAATATAAAGTCGTCCCTGGGTTGACAATTAATGTGAAGATAATTAGGAGTTAAAAAGACACTTTTTTATCGCTCAACACTTATAAGAACCACCAAACGTACAATACATGTATGGTGATCTGCTCTTACCCTGAAGTATACTGTTCCAACTTAGTCTTGATAATATGCTTCTAGTGCTTTATCTTAGCCAACATATTAGCATCACAATGAAAAAAATTGCAACAATGACTATCAAAATCCATGCATACAATTATATAGACAACTAAGACAGATGCATGACAAATACAATTCACCCATGTAGTCCAAGTGTTGAACTATGCTCTAATACCACTCTATAGAACCCTCGTCCCACACTTACCCAAGTTCACTAGTCTACCGAGGTAAACATCTGATAAAGGGTTACTATTAGATGACTCAACCTACTAAGTATAGTTAAGGAAGTGGAATCAAAAAAATAAAACCTTACAAACCTTCCTCAAGAACTACATGAGCCTAGGAGCTAAACAACCACTCCAAGTTCCCAAACCTTGAGCTAGCCTTTTTTTTCACTGAACTCGGATACTAGATGCATGTATAAGCCTACAATATCCATGCAAATGTAGGCATCTAGTGTCATGCATAATCCTACAACCCACTGAGTGTAGTCCCGATTTCCTAATTTTGTTCCTACAACTTCAAAACATATGCCACCTTTTCAGGTCTAAACTCAAGATCATTTCCCAAACATTGATGAAACTTTTCAAAAAAATAAATGAAACAAGGAAAAATCGTCTAACATAAAACTTAATCAAGGCCTTGATCTAACCAGGCCTAACCATGACAGTCATTTTGTTAAACATATGGAAAACATGTAATCTACAGGTCATGAATGCATATCTGAACATAGGGGTATCATACTTAGCTAAGAATCACTAAGAAGTTCTAATTCCCTCTCATAATAGCTCCAATAACATCTATTATCTCATGCGTTCATTAACCATTCATCAAAAGATAAAACATATCAAGAGCCATAGCTAGAACATTTTATGAAACCATGCTTATAACCAACATATAACCAGAATAATAACCATGATAGAATAACCATCAAAGTCAAATAATAATGAGTATAATTACTCATGAAATACAAGAGGAAAATATTTATTATTAGCATATGGAAATACAACCAAGGGACTCCCATGTACCACCCAACCATACATTGAGCTAACTAATATATTTCTTTCAGACAATCACCCTCGTGCCATACTCCAAGCATGAATGTGAGACTCACAAAAAAAAAATCAGGGATTCCGTAGGCTTTGCCACATATATTGTCATTACCGGTCAAGGGATTTGTAGGCCTAAAGCAAGCACCTATCCAGCCAAGCTTTACCACAATATTGCCATTATCAATCAAGTGATTCCTAGGCCCAAACAAGAAACATACACTACGAGGCTTTACTGGAATCCCGCCAAAATTGGTCAAGCGATCACTAGGTGCTAAACAAGATTGGATGCCTTCATATTTCTTCACCAATACCTTGAGTAATTTTCCTGTCTCCACCCTTAGGCTTTACCACAATCTTGCCATTACCGGTCAATGGATTCCTATGCTCTTAGGAATTTTCCCGAGACCACCTCACCTGGTTCCAAAGCCATCTGACAATCCAAAGCTCAACCAAATGAAAGAACCTCATCACACCATGACTATCTAAAAATGGCAAGGCAAGGTAAGGCTAAAACCACTATCACACCTTGAAAAACCCATTCTAATGACAACAAGAGAACAAAATACACACATGCATGTACCATGCATGCCAAAACTAGTAAGGGGATCATAGATGCAACTCGATACTTGCAAAGTAATCTCGTTGTAGACGCTTAATCTAACTCTTCCTTGTTTGATATTTTATTTCCTTGCTTTCTTATTCTTCCTTCGTCTTCCTTTCTCCAATTCTAGAATGCTCCAAGAATTCTCTAAGTATGAGAGAATAAAGAGAGCTCCAAAACTGAACTGTCAAAAGTTTATGAACTTATCCTCATAAGCCTTTTTATCATTGAGGCCTCTATTTTCTTCAATTTCCTCTATTTTTTGTTCAATTTCCTCCTCACATGGAACCTGTGTCATTTCACCTCCCTTTTCTCATATTTTCCATTTTTTTCATAAATAAAATGTCAATTAATGTCTTTCTGCCATTCTAATGCCTTTTCCATTGCCTTTGCCAATTTCCTTACTCAGAATAAACCAAATGAACACCCACTAGGATGTTTTTCCCAACATTAGACTTTGAATACATGTCCCATGACCTTAGTTCAATTTTTCCTTTATTAAATTTATTATATGAACTTTTAACCTGACATTCTTACAATTTTCTTTTGAGCTTCAAAGAGATCTAGCCCCAATTTTGTTGTTACCTTGTAGGTATCCACTTGGAATTAAATAGGAATTAAAACTTTCTTCCCATAGACAATCTCATAAGGAGTATGTCCTGTAGTATTCCCTTCATGTGGTCCAATATGCTTAGAGTGCTTCTGGAAGTATGTTTTCCAAATCTTTTCTATGTAGATGAACATTCTTGGTCAATATGGCTTCAAGGACTTTGTTTGTGGATTCCACTTGTCCATTCTCTTGTGGATGATATGGAGTATATTTACGATGCCTGATCTTGTATTTCTCCATGATTTTTGCACTAGCTTGGACGTAAATTGCACACCTTGACATGTCGCAATTTCTGTTGGTACAACAAAATGAGTGAGAATATCCTCAAAAATAAATGCAACAATAACATTTTCAGTTGCAAAATTTAGTGGCTTAGCCTCTACCCATTTAGTAACATAATGAATGTAAACAAGTATGTACTGATTTTGCTTGGATGGAGGATTAATGGGCCCAACAAATCTAGAGAACATTTCTCAAAAGGCTTTATTAGAACTTGTGGTTGTAGAGGCATCTCACCTGCTTAGATAGATTTCGCCATCCTTTGACAATTATCACTTCCTTTGACATATTCTTTGACGCCCTTAAAAACAGAAGGCTAATAATATTCTAAATAAGTATTTTATATGCAATTCATCTATTGGAAAATTTCCATTAGGGAAATTTTGAGGTCTAAAATGGGCCTCCTAAGAAAAATGTACAACCAAAATAAAATTTATAAGAACCAATAGGATTCAATATGATGATGTCAACCATTGGGGATGATTCACCATTTTTGGAGTAAAAAAATAAAAAAATAAAAAAATCATAAAATAACAAAACTACTTTTTTCAACTCGTATTTTCAACTTATATCCATAATTGTTTACTCAAATTTCGAGTGTGAGTACTTGTTGTATGCAAAATTTAATTCCTCGTCCAAGGAGTACCAATGTTGCATACTTTCGATGGACCCTTCTACACGAAAAATGAGAAATCCATGGAAAAACTTGATTGTAATCACATTTTTCATGTATTTCTCATTTTTCGTGTAGCAAGATTCATCAAAAAAACGCAACATGGGTACTCCTTGGATGAGAAACCAAACTATGCATCCAATGAGTGTTTCTTCTTGAAATTTGAGTAAACCCATAGGGAGATAAGTTAAAAATACGAGTTGAAAAAATAGGTTTTTTACTTTTTCCCTCTAAAATTTGATGATGTAATGTAATCTTATTTTATTATTTCCACTATTATTTTATAATTTCCTTAGGAGGCCCATTTTAGACCTCAAAAATCCGCTAATGCTCCACATTGTTTGTCATGACATACTTTAGGTAACACAGGTACTTCATCTTCTTGAACTCATCTTCTCATGATGAAATCAACTCATGTTCGATATAGTTTTCCTTCTATCCAAGAATAGGGTGCACTGGATTTGATGATTCTTTATCTTTCTTTTGTTGATATTTGAGGAGGAAAGTTTCTTTTAGCTAAATAATTTGCAATATCTACAAACCAAAGTGTTTTAGTAGATATTGCAAAAATATATTCTTTAGGAAAATTACTTACTATAAAAGTATTAGTATGATCATTCTACATCCTGGAAAGGAAAACAACAATTGTTTTTTCTTTCCTCGACTGCTCTAAAATGATGATATCAAATTCCTAAAATAATAAAATACATCTAGTAATCCCGCCATTAGTTATTGGTTTATTCATAATATATCTAATGGAATAAAATTTTGTTTGAATAAAGGTTTCATACTGAGTGATATGGTGTCTAAACTTGTTGATATGATGAACAACTACTAAAATCTCCTTTTCTCTTACTATATAATTCAACTCTGTAGGAATTAAATATTTACTTGTATTAGCATAAGGAGTGAGATCTCTTTTGCCTAACACAACCCCTAAAGTTGTATCTAAGGCAAGAATAGAAATATGAAATGGAAGGGTCCAATTTGGCCCTCTCAGAATAGGTTCCTCAGATTTTTTTTTTTTAACAATTGAAAAGATTTTTGGCAATCAAAATTATAATGATATTCACAAAATTTAGTGAGTAATTTGATAAGCGTTGAAGAAAATTTTGTGAAGTTTTCTATAAACCTTTTATAGTAACTTGTGAATCCAGGAAAACTTCGAACATCCTTTTGACATGTAGGCACAAAAATTTTGGAGATGATTTCAAATTTTGTAGAATCCACATTGATTCTAGAACCTAAAATATGATGACTCAAAAAGAATTCTTTCATTAGACATCATAAAGTATTTTACATTACTTAATGAAAGATTTTATTCTTTTTATTTAACAAGGACTTTTTCCAATTTTCCCATGGCTTCTTAAAAAGTATTCCCATAAACAATAAAATCCTTCGTAAACACTTCTACACAATCATGGATCAAGTTAGATAAGATACCTAATACTCCTCTTTGAAATGTATACTTAGGTGCGTTGCATAAACTAATGAGAAGTACTTGATAATCTACATGCGTACCCCATGGACATGTAAAATTTGTCTTATATTGATCATTAGGTGGAATTTGAATCTAATTGTATCCACTGCAACCAACAAGAAAAGAGAAATATTTCTTTCCTGCTAGTGTATCTAAAACTTGATCAATGAAAGGTAATCAATAACCTATGCATACTCTCCACTTTCCATTTTTCTTGTGCACAATAACCAAGGGTGAAACCCATTGTTTATCTAATATTAGATAAACAAAATTCACGTTGAGAAATTTTTGTAACCCTTCTTTAACAATCTCTCTTAGATTAGGATTCATCCTTTTGTCAGGTTTTCTTATAGGTTTGATATTCTCTTGTATATAAATATGATTCATACATGTATTTGGATTGATTCATTTCATGTTTGCATATTCCCATGCAAATGCAGAGGAATGTTCCTGCAACATCTTAATCAATTGTTCTTTTTGAAATTTCTCCATGATATTTGTGATATTTAATGTTTTCCTAGATTAATCTCTAAAAGAGAATTTCCAAAATTTTCCATTGAGTTCAATGATATTTTGGATTGTCAAGATGAAAAGCATTCAATATTACAATCTTCTTGAAAACTTTGGTCCAACATATGCACACAATAAATTTGTTGACAATATGAAGAAAAAACATGATTATTCATTAAATTCATTAATTGATCTTACCCACCATTTTGTGAGACAATTAAAAATGGTTGAATATCTTCATAATCTCCATCATCATCTTCAATCCATTCTTCATTCTATATTTCAAATATTTCTCTTGATGGTAGATATAATGTGAACTTCTTAGTGGTATTGCCACAAAAAATAAACATGTCACCAAATACACAACTAAGAAATGCATTGGTTTTAGATAACCATGGCCTACCAAGTATCAATGTATAATCTTGTAGATTAGTTTTGGGAGTTAATGTCATGAAATCATCTGAATACTTCCATGAATATAGGGATACTAATACATCTTCTAATATACCATCTGGTTTGGTAACATACATGTCTGCTAATTGTAATAAATTAGTAGTATATTAAATATTAGTTAATTTTAATTTATCCATAGTATTCCTTTTCATGAAATTTATAGTTTTACCTAAGTCAATCAACGTGTTTATGATCTATTATTATTTATGTGAATATTTGTAATGGGACTTCCTGGATCTATGTAGTTTTCAACTATAGATTCTCCATCATACTTTATGCAAATTTTCCTATAAGTTGCACTTTTTGTATTTATTTTATTTTTCTTCTAGGTTTTCTAATATACAACTCCTTCATTGTTTTTGAAAAGATAGGAATTTCCTTTATTGCTTGAAGCAAAGGGATTTTAATGCAAATATTTTTCAACTCATCTAACATATTATAATCCGGTAAAATCAATTACTTCTCTAAGGGTGAAAACATGAAGATGGGTTACACTTTTGGGCCAAATATGGCGATGAAGTCTCAAGTTTTTTCTCTTTTTTCACATTGAAGCCCTCAAAATTCATATAAGCATTGTGAATTTTGATTTAGAGCAAAAAGAAAATTTGTGGCTAATTATGTTGTTGTCCTAATGATATTTTTCGAAAAAATATTTAGTGGCGTATAATATGACCATTTTCCATTAAATGAAATGTACAACCTTGAAAAATTTTACACATCTTAAGAGGTATGTGTGTGTTCACATAGCATAAACTAGTCTAATATGTGTAATTTTAAAATTATATATATGAGCATGATCTACAGAGAGAGAGATAATTTTTTCATATTAAAATTTTATTTTTTATGCAAAATTTTATTTTTTATTATTTTTCAAAGTTGGTGAAATAATATTTTAATTGCATTTTGCAGAAACATGTGTTCATGTAAGGTTTTTTTCAGCTATTTAAATAAATTGAAAAACCAAGGGTATCCTTTTGAAGAGGATTAGTAAACGAAGATAGTCGTATTTTTTGAAATTTTTTCGTTGTGTATATTTTATGATATTTATTTTTTATTCAACCTCTTTAAAATTTAAAAAAAAAAAATCAAACATTATGTTTAAAAGAAATTAGATGAAATATGAGTTTGAAAATTTCGACCTCATATGTCATTGGATAGAGGATTCCTTCATGAATCCAATATGATCAACTTTGCCACCTAAGGAGAAAAGAATTTCCTAAGTCTGTAGGGTACAAAATGGTGTTGCAAAGAGATCTGTAGAAGAGGAGCTAAAACTCTTTTTTAAGGCCCTCAAAAGCTCGATCAAGTGCTTCAAAACGTTTGATCGTGTTTGAAATATATATTTCAAATAGCTTGATCGAGGGTTTACGGAACCCACGATTAAGTTAAGCAGAGGCCGATCGAGTTATCAGAATTATTTAAAAAAAAAAAAGGTAAAAAAATCAAGCCTCTCAAAACTTTCTTTAAGTGAATTATAAAATTTATTTATTCCACAAATAGCTATCATAAATATTCAAATATATTTTAAACTCTAATTTTCCAATTTTAATTTTATTTACCAAGAAAATAATTATAATAATATATAGATAAGTTTCTATAAAAGATTTCAACTTTGCTTTTTCAATTTTGAAATTCTTAAAAATGATAATTTGTTTATTGTTTTGATTTTAAATATAACATATTTTTATACTTAATCATTTATAATAAATTTTTATGTAGAAATTTTCAATAAAAATAAATCAAATTTTAATAAATAAATAAAAACAACAAATTAAATTAATTTTTATAATATTATTATTTTAAAAATATTTTTCATACACATTTAAATCTATATTACTCAAATTAAATTAGTCAAATAATGTTTTAAAATTTATGATTTCCTTATGTTTTTATATTTTTAAAAATATATATTGCAAACCTAAATTAGGATGTTACTGCAAATCTTTTCCTGAACAAGTGGATGTTACTACATCTATATATATATATATATATATATATATATATATATATATATTTATATATATATATATATATATTAATATATATATATATATATATATATATAAAGTTAATTTATGACCAAGGGAGTCGTGTTTATTAACTCTTTGGGACTTTTATAAAATATACATTTCGAGTAGTGTCAAATTCACATTTTTGAGTTACACTTATTCATATAAAAAAATATAATATTTATTAAAATCAAATTGGTAAATTTTCTCATGTTTAATCAATGCATTATTTAAATTATATTTATAATAAATTTATTATTTAAATTATAACATTGAAAATTTAAATCATATTAAAAATTAATTTTTTAGTTACTAAATTATAAATATAAGAATATTACAATTTCAGTTGCAAAAGGGATAGAATCTTTTTTCAAATGTATACACCAAAATGCTAGAAATATAATGAAAAATAATCCACACCATTGTTAATTACCTTTTCAAATTCAATTAGTAATTGAATTTTGTTTTTTTTTACTATCAAATACTTACAATTTTAAAGTGTACATATCATTATTGGTATTTACTTAAATTTTAAAATTTCCAACTTTAAGGCTCGATTGAGATTAGGGCTATATCGAGCCATGAAGCTTAGTTGAGCTTCTAAGCTAGCACTACACAGGAGCTTGATTAGGCATTTGATTACACGTCAATCTATTTTTAAGTGCTTCAATAGCTAGATCGAGCACTTAAAATTTGCTCAATTGAGTACCTTAATTGCTCGATCGAGCATCCCTTTTTCGCCAAAACACGCTCATATTTCACCAAAATGTGTAACCCAGCTCCATGCTATCGCCCGTACACCTTTATAAATTTTTGATCTCTCTATAAAAGGAGGATCTTATAAGGAAATAGAGGGATTCTTAGCTAAAGAAATTTTAGGAGTTGGTCTTATTTTGTTGTCATCTATTTATGTAGGTATATATTCCTTTTGAGGAATCTTTTCCCTTTCAAGAGTTTTATTCCATTTATGTTCTTGAATGTCAACAAAATGTGTTTTATTTTGTAAAACACACCCATACCTAATATGAGCATCATCCAAATCTAAAGCAGTTATCATGTAAGCTTGAAAATTTTGGACTTCAACATTGTAAATGGGTTGTTGAGGTGTTTTATTATTGGGATTGGGGAGTGGTTGTGCAGGAAATTCATTTGGTTTTCAAGGAAATGAGATAGATGGTAATGGAACGGGTTGACGTGTGGTCAATTGAGGTTGGAATTGGGGTTCAGCACATTGTGGAGGTTTGGGTAGAGAGTAATACTGAGCTTGATATTGAGGATATTGTTAAAAAGAGTGAGCCTGGTATGGTGTATGTATACCATGGGAATATTTCCATCCTTGTGATCAATATGAATTTTGAGGTTGAAATGGCCATGTTTTCCAAGGTAGGGATGTGTTCTAATTACTTTGATTTTGTGCATAGGATCGAAATCGTGCATTAGGATCTTGTGCCATACATGCTTGATGAGGTTGCCAAGGTATTCTAGGAGCAACATAGAAAAGTTATTCCGGAGTTTGACTTGTCCCAACTTCTTCCTGGTAAACAACCTTTAATCTTGGTATTGAAGGGAAACCCTTTGTATCATGAGTCTCTACAAAAATAACATAAATTTCAATACTATCAAGAGTGCATTCCCATAATGCATGTTTATTTCTACCTCTAAGATATAATATAGAAAATGCAACATTTTCAACCTTTTTCTTGTTTTGCATTCTCAGCAAATCCATTTTCTCACTAATATTACCATGAATATCAATTTTAAAGTTTTCAAGAAAATTACCAAGTTATGTTCAACTTACCATTTCAGATATAGATTTACATACTCTTAACATAACTGGATCTCTTAGAATCATGCCATATTTTATCTTTCCTCTTGAAATATGTTTTCACATTTCACACATCTCTTAAAATGATAGTTGAGACACATCTCCTTGACCCATAAGGTTAAGAAGATCAATCCATTCATCCTTATAGCTGTTAGTAAGAGAGTTGTTTATGTATGAAGTCCTAAATTATTCAATTTATCTCTTTTAATGTTATATACAAATCTCTGTTATAAAACTTTAATGCTTCCATCCTAGTTTTTAGTCATTTTAAAACTTCTTCTCTATGGACATGATCTATAAAATAATCCTTATATTTCTCTAAAAATAATATTTTCATGTCATCCCATGTCCTTATAGAATTTGTTCCTAAACCCATACACCATTTGAAAGCCCCATCTTTCAAGGTGGCTAGAAATAATTTCATCTTTTGAGCATCAAGAAAATAATCATAAAACATATATAATACCTCAAATTCATATGTAAATGTTTCCTTATCGTTAGCCCTCATATCATGGAAGTTACGAGGAACAGATGGAGAAATATTTTTCATAGTATCAGTAGTATCAATATCTTGAATAGGAAATCCAAAAATACATTCCTCTTCATGATGATTTCCATCATTTCCTCTTCCACCTCTACCACCTCTGCTACCTCTGGGAGGAGGCTTTCGACCTCCTCTTCCTCCACCAATTTGTGGTCTTTCTTCCCGTCCTCCAATGTATCCATCATGTATCTTTCCTTCTCCTTTTGTCATTTTTCATTCTTTAGAGCTTATATAAGGTTCCTCAACTAGATTGTCTTCTCCTAGTTCCTTTACCAATGGTTCTTTAAGAAACATTTCTTCTTCTTCTTATTCTCCTTTCTCAATAGGTACTTCTAACTTTTGTCCAATGAGTTTTTCACCTATTGAAGAAAGGAAGATAACTCCTTCGACTGTAGATGTAGGTTATTCCACCACTACTTTCGTAGATGAAATTGGTTCTTCTCTAGGTAAAATTTCTTATCTTTGTACCTCATGAAGTTGTATTCTACCTACAAAATATGAAATGTGTGATATGGAAGGCGATGCAACTCTTACAACACCACGTGGTCTAGTGGGGGTGGTTGGTGACGATGGAATTAAATTACATCTGCTAAAGAATCTACCCCTAGAATCATATTCCCTATACATGAATCTTAAATGATTTTACCATGAGTTTTTTATTGTGCATCTAAGAATAAATTCAACTAAAATTAGATGCAATTGCAACAACTTTGGTTAGAAGGAACCCCACAATCGTGATGTGAAATTTCTTACCTCTTGTCTTACCGCTCCTCCTAAACAAAGTTATAGAAATAAAAAGACATTCTAAATTGAAAGTAAATGAATATGTATAAGTCTCCAAAAATGACACCAAAAATTTTGAGTAATTTATTGTTGGTTAAATTAATTGACACAAAATTATCAATCTAGGTTTGTACACTTGTGAAGTACACTTGCATAATATATGTTAGGAAATTGACTTTCCATTTCGAAGGCAATATAACTGTTGAAAGGAATTGCAGGACCAAAATAAAATCTCATCCATACATATATCTAAAATGATTACACAAACTTTAAATGAAAGCAAGGCATCAAGAATTGTCTAACGAAAAGCAGTAAATTTTAAACTAGAAAGCAATGTAATTTTTAATCTATTGAATTGAAATAACAATACTATTCTAGGAAGAATAAATGTGGTTTTATAAAACCGATTCTATGCTATGAAAGCTTTTTAAAGTTCTAGATTCTTATTCTAAATTATAGTCTAATGAACCATGAAAATCAATCTACAAAAATCCTGAAATTTATTCTATGAAAAATCTATTGAAAATTCTCTAATAGAAAGAACTTAAACTATATTTTGAAGAAAGCAATGAAACTCTATTTTTAAGAAAGAAAATGAATTTTTTGTTATGGAAAGTAAAGATGGTCTATTTTATGACAACAAGCAAAGTATTGAACTGAAATTGTATCTATCAAGGAAAATTGAGATCACTGTATGTGTCTTCGAAATTTAGAACCATTAATGTTTATTTATTATCTATAAATTTGAGACTATTTATTTAAATAAACAAGCAACTAAACAAATATTTTGGTTTTTTTCAATTTGTATTCAAGTGCTTGATTTACAAAAGAATAAGAAATAAATGACCATAGAAGAGTATGAAAACAACACATAAAAACATAGCATTTAAATGTAAAGATTTAAATAAAACAGAGAATTAGAAATACAATGAATTCTCAATGAAAATCAAAGTAATCTAACTCATACTTCTTCATAGGGCCCCCTCATGAGATGTGCAAATAATTGTAAAAGTCGGGTCATGAACTTTAATCAACCAGCAATACCTATAAGAGTGCATCCATAACTGAGATTATATTACTGGAAGTGCATACACAAAGTTTTGCAAAAAGTAATGAGTCTAGAATTTACCCTGACTGACAAGTGCATCCATAACTCAGATTATATTACTCAAAGTGAATACACAAAGTTTTGCAAAAAAATAATAAGTCTAGAATTTAACCTCACTCACAAGACTACTTGTTTGTTTCCAAGTGAAGCAATTTATAAGGTTTTCAAATAATAGTTCTGAGAGTCCCCCTTATGTAATGATGTCATGTATAGATGAAAGAGATAGTAAGTTTTTGCATGAAATAAAAAAATATAATTATTTATATAGATAAAAGAGATACTAAGTTTTTTAACAGAATAAAAAAATATAATTATTTATATAGATGATTTGTTGGTGGAGACAAAGTGGGGGTGATTCTTTCCCTTCCTTCTATTTGTAAAGGTAGATTTACTTTGTTTTCTGGTACAATTTAGATAAATTGGTTTAGAATTCAACGTCTGATTTTCTCACCTACAATAATATAAATATGTCATATGTATATGTGTATGTATGGATGTATCTTTTAAACCATATATATAATTAAAGGGTTCTAGTCGAGTGTTGTAATGTTTTTAAATGGATTTTGATTTAAATTCTTTAAATAAGTTTTGATGAAAAATTAAAATAGCACATAAATCTACTTTTTTCTTAATCAAATCACTTGTTCCATTTCATTTTATTGCATTGCACTGGGAAAAAACTATTTATTACTCATAGTAATAATATTAGTGATTTATTTGATTAATTTTGGTATTATTATTATATCTAAACTACTTTGAGCAAAGAAGCAAGTCTTTAACTAATTTTCTCATTTAAAATCAATAATTTTGTAAACTTGAAAAAACCTAATATGATAAGATTTTTTTTAAGATATTAATTAAACAATCTCAAAACAAAAATAACAATTTTCCATTTCAAAAAATAATTATATATCCAAATATGTTTCAATGCCATCTTCTAATTTGACTTGTCTAATTTTCTTTGTATTATATTAGTAGCTAAAATATGTATTTGCACATACTTATTTAAT
>APFE031139399.1:111367-123107 GCA_000404065.3 Pinus taeda | reverse complement strand
GTGATATATATTTTTAGAATATGGTTTTTAAATTTTAAGTCAATTATCAGTAGTTATTTGGTGGAACAATTTGACCTACACTAATTTTTAGTACTAGTTACTATAATGGTTTGAGATTTTTCTCATAAAAATAACTCATAATCAACTAGCCCTAGTGCAACTCACCAAGTGGAGAAAATGCTCCTAAAAATGAGCAAGCCCAAAACTTGAAATTGGTGGGTAGGGAAATAATGTCACATAGATTAATGGTCCTTTTAACTTTTCCAAGATGTTGCACTAATCTCACTGAGTGAAAAAATATAGCTTGTGAAGGTGTTGAACACTTTGAACATATCATCACTGACTTAGCCACCAAGACACTATGTAGAGAAGTAACACTATTTGCAATGACTATAGAATGTTTTATGATTTAGTGAAAAATTCGCCAAGATTTAACAAAAAATTATAATTCGATAAAAGATTTTCTGAAAAACTATTTATACATATTATATGATGGAAAAATAACCTGTACATTTTTATATGTACAATAGATGTACCATGGGGATTACCCATTTATTGTACATATAATTTGGGGTGGGGGGGCGCGGGGGGGGGGGGGGTTCCTTAAAAAAATTTCATTGTGTCTTGATAGATATAAATGTGTCCATAATATAAAAAATAGTTTGGCCTAAAAGTACGGTTGGTTCCTAGCTAGTGTACTTACTTGAATCATAGTCTTACAAGTAAATAATATGAGTGTAATCATTCCAAAACAAATTTTGGACTTACACGAAAAATTAGGCCAATTTTTTCTGCAACATTGGTTTCCTTCAATTTCCGTAAAAACAAAATTGAACATCATCATCACATTCATAGTAGTGGGGAACTTTATGGATTCCCATGATGGATATGTTAGGATCCAATTACTACTATCCCATCTCTACAATCAAATTTATACATTTTCATTACTAACCTATTTTGAAAAGAAAAATGATTGATAAAATTTCTCTAGCTTGTTGGCTTGATAAATTTACTGGAACAAAGTCGAGATAGTCTTTTTTTGGGACACCATATTGGCATGTTTTTAAAACATATTTCTACCTAAAATAGCCCTTGAAATACTGATGGGACCAGCCCAACTCTTTACACACTTGTTGTACCATGAATGATTTTCAATGTTTGTTTGGTTGATTTAATCACATGGAATGCTGACACACGGATATAATGCAATATAGATATTTTTGGGATTTCAGTTGATGAGCATTCAATGATATGCTTAATGTAAGGGTACTTGCCTTGAGGTTCACGTCTCCCACTCAGTTCTTAGGTTATTCCCTTGTTCGATGGTTTCCTCGGTCTTTTGCTATCTTTTCGTCGAGGGTTTCCTCTGCAATGTTCCGTGAGGGTCGATGGGTAGCAATGCTGCAGGTCTTGATTTTCTCCAGTTACTCATTGTTGTGACTATATTTGTCCTGGTTCCTTGGTTTGTAGCTGGTTGTAACTTGTCTTGCACCGGCCAGGGTAAGCTCTCTGTTGTATTTGGTTTCTTTTTGCCATGTAAGGTCGTTGTTATGGTTGATTTCTTTCTGTTGTGGGTTCTCGGGCCACTGTATGTTGGTTCATGCGTTGACGCTCCTCGTTCATTTTTGCAATACAACTTCTACTCACTCTCAGGCTCAAACGATGGCGCTCTTCCGACTTTGGCACATACAGGTAATATATCCTTCCCCGTTTTCAACTCATGGACTTCCTTCCATGGTTCCTAACCTGGGTTGCTCCTTATTCTTCTCAGTTGGTCGGCGATGTCACTGGAACAATGGTCTTGGCCTCTCCGCGAACCCTCAGGTATCTGTCAGCACTCCTAACGACTTGAATTCTTTGTTCCAGCTCTTTATCTGCTTTCTTGTTTCATTATACCACTAACAACTATGTGTTCTTGCCATGCAGGTGTTGGGGTTTACCGTTGGAGGTTTTGGTATCACACACCCCGATTCTGCCTGGTAGGTTCTACTCCCACTGCCTTCTGGTATTTCGTCGCCTTAGTCTTTTAATCTCGACTCTTCAAACGGAAAGGGTGTTGGGTATACGACCAAAGTCCCACATTGACTAGAAGTGGGGAAAATCATGGGTATATAAGGATTGACAAATATCTCCATTAGTATGAGGCCTTTTGGGGTAAGTACAAAAGCAAATCCATGAGGGCTTAGGCCCAAAGTGGACAATATCATACCATTGTGGAGATATGTGGTGTCTAGAGTTCTTACAAGTGGTATCAGAGCCATGCCCCGAAGTTAGCCAAGTGGATGAATCCTCGGAATGTTGAACAAAGTTGGTGGGCCCAGGTAATATCACGATGGGATCCATGGATGAGCTCGGTTAGACAGGCAGTGTGCTCCAGATTCTTCATGGACGTGTCCTTGTCCCAACACGGTGAAGAGGAGTTGACCTGGGATAGAGCAAGCTCTAGAGGCAGGTGGTGTTCGATGTAAGGAGTGTGCTTCCAACGCATTGGATCGGAGAATCCTGGTTGGTAGAGAGTGGACAGATAGATAATCATTTGAGGGGAGGCTCAAGGGTCCTTTGTTCGAGGGGAGGATTGTTGGGTATACGACCAAAGTCCCACATTGACTAGAAGTGGGGAAAATCATGGGTATATAAGGATTGACAAATATCTCCATTAGTATGAGGCCTTTTGGGGTAAGTCCAAAAGCAAATCCATGAGGGCTTAGGCCCAAAGTGGACAATATCATACCATTGTGGAGATATGTGGTGTCTAGAGTCCTTACAAAGGGTTTGTCATACACTTTCTTTGAGCAAGGCTCTGGTTATCGAGACTTAGTTTTTCACTATATTTAGACCAAAATTTATGTTTGTGTATACGGCTTCTTTCTAAGTCCTTATCTTGGGTTCTCTATTTAGAGTCTGTGTGTCAGCACTGTATGAAAAATGTTATCACTAAAACCCTTACCGAGGGTTTGTGGCTCAAGGTTTGAGCGTGAACGATTTTCGACTTTTTCAGTTTTGTTGTAATAATTTAATGTGTTGGACTTTTCAACATTTGGCAGAATGTTCTTCTGGAAAAATAAATATAATCAGATAGGTTCTATTTTGTGTTACCTGATAGATTTATGTTGTTTTGACTTCTCGGGTTATTGTAGCCAGAATTGTTATCATGTGCGTTTAATGTGTTTGAAATTTAATGTATAATCTCTCTATTACATGGACTCTGTGTAATCACTTGTAAAGCTATTTGGCTGTCAATGTAATAAAACTATGTGCAATTGCTCGCAATGCTACTTGGTTGTCATTTAAGATGCTATGTAGAAACTCGTCTTCTCCTTGGTCTTGTTGTCTTTACTGGTGGTCTTTTCTCTAGAACGCAATGAAAGAGTTGTTTACTAGATTCTGTACATAGTTACTTGTGCATTTGTATAACTGTTAAATAGAAAACATATAATTACAGTAAGCACGTAGATGGAAAAACTTTTGAATTCTCTATCGTTACTTTTATTGAGCGCGAGAGGTATTGAATGGAACCCTTTGTTTGGTTTGTCATGTTACATTTATAGGCTCCTGTTCCAGTTAATGAAATTGTACAATTGTTTTGTTTTTTAGTTATAGACTCTTACAGTTACTTGTTATTAGACATTTGTTTATCTTATGATAAGATTTCTTTTTCAACCACATTTGTCTTTTTTTCCTTTAAATAAAAGGTTAATCACAGTTTGTTAACAACAGACCAATCTATGGCTATAACTGTTCAACTACCCTTAACTAACAGAAAATAAAATTATAAAATTCCTACCTACTTTCCTGTCAACCAACAGAAAAGACTAAATAAAAGTAAATTCAACTTCCTTTGACCTGACAGAGACTTCACTCGGTCATGGTAAGCTAGATGCTCCTGCATCAAATATACTTTCTAATCCATTTTGAAATTTGCAATTTGGATATCAAACGTTAGGGTGACGTCACCCTGCTATGTGCCATCCCCTTGTGGTGTCAAAAGTCACACAAAATCCCCCTCTTTGGCCATCCAAATGGGTTGTTATGTCTACCATGTGGCACACCATCAACATCCCACATCAAAAAAAAATCCCATGTCCATGTCCTCCAAAAATCCCACATGGCATTTATGTAGGTTTACTAGGTCTATGTGGCACTTGCCACCTCAACCTAAGTCAGGGTGTCCTCACAAGGCTATGCCCCTTCATTAAATTCAATGATCATATATTATAATCAATTTTTGGGTCCAAATGCAGTTTCCTCATTATACAATATTCTACATCTTCGTTCCTTGGGACAAACATTTCTTCATCTCTTGGGATAAACATATTGTCATTTCCAAGCGTTAAGGTTTCCTTATCCTATAGAGACATATCCCCATCCCAATAAATGTACATATGTACATCTCCAAACTTTTAAGGTTTTCCCATCCCATGGAGACATAACTCTGTCCCCCAAAACATACATATCTCTATCTCCAAACGTCAATGTTTTCTCATCTTGTGGAAACATATCTTTGTTCCTCAAAACATATATAGCTTTGTTAATAGTGCCAAGTCTCAACAGTGTCAAATGCATATCACTTGATGAGGATGGTGTGGTAGGTATTAATTCCAAATATTTTTTTTAAGTGTTAACTCCAACAGTTAATATTAATTAATTGAGATTAAATATATTCTCCAATTTATGCCAAAATTTGAGTCCTTTTACAAAACTCACAATAGCTTATGGGGACTAGATACAAGTCCAAATCTATATGACCTTGAGATTCAAAGTTTCTAAGGATTTTTGATGAATTTTCCAAACTTCCCTTGCACTTAACTATCACTTCTTCAAACTTCCCTCTACAGCTCATCCAATACCAGCAATTACAAGGGCTCCAAGGCCCTCTTAATCATGAAATCTTACACATAACATATTTCATGAGAGAAAAACAAGAATAACACATTCCTCCATCAATAATGTCGATACATTCATTACCATAACACACAAAATCCTCATTCATAATTCATAGGGAAACACATGTGCATGTAAATATACTTACCTGATCAAAATTGTATACATATAAATTGGTCACACATAAGGTATACATGTCATATTTTTAACAAACATATTATATATATAGACAATCAAAACCCACACTAGTGCCATACACAACATGTTATATATATATATAATCCACGTCATTTTCTTCAACCCATGGTTCATCGTTGGGGGAAGTGGAGTTTTGAAAATAAAGCAGACCCACTTGTTTCCTCATCGAGGGTTGAGGGTCCAAGCCCTTGCAGAAACGTTACCACAATCTATGTCAATGGATAGATTTATACATGTGTCATATATATGGTACCTATCTCTCTACCCCATATGGGGTCGGGGGTTCCAAGTCTTTGCATAAAAGTTTTCCATAGGTTATATTGATGGGGAGATGCATATATGTATCACATATATGATACCTTCCTCTCCACCCCATCGGTGGTTAGGGGTCCGAAGGATTTACACAATATTTTTCCATAGGTTACACCATTCTACATCTTCATTCCCTAGCACAAACATTTCCTCATCTCTTTGGATAGACATATTGTCATTTCCAAGCATCAAGGCTTTCTCATCCTATACAGACATATTGCCATGCCAATAAATGTACAGATGTCCATCTCCAAACATTAAGATTTTCCCATCCCATGGATACATAACTCCATCCCCTAAAACATACATATCTCTATCTCCAAATATCAACTTAGGTTTTCTCGTCCTGTAGAGACATATACTTGTTCCTCAAAACATGCATATCTTTGTTAATAGCACTAAGTATCCATAGTGGAAAATGCATATCATTTGGCAAGGATGGTGTGGCATGTATTAATGCCAAACATTTTTGAAGTGTTAACTCCAACAATTAATAATAATTAATAGAGATTAAGGATATTATCCTATTATTCAAAGGTACTAGGGATTTGTGATGACTTTTCCAAGCTTCTCTTGGAGCTAAGTATCACTTTGAACAATATCCATGACCAGAATGAAATCCTCACTTTGACGCTAGTGCTCCAAACATATATGTTTATATATGCGCACATATATCTATTTATCTCATATTATGTGGAACATTAACCATTGAATTTCAACAACCTTTAATCAATAGAGAATTCCATGATATTTACAACTATTAACACAATGGAAATCACCTAAAGTGATAGTCAACTAAGCATTCTAGCAATCATATGTAGCCATATGAATAGCTTTGCAATCAGAGAAAAACAAATTAACACATTTCTTCCTCAATCATGTTGACACATTCATTATCATAACACACAACATCATCATTCATAATTCATAGTGTAACACATGTGAATGTAAATATACTTACTTGATCAAAATTATATATATAGACCATCAAAATCCATGTCATTATTTGATCAAACTTGTATTTGCTTCAACCCACGGTTCATCATTGTGGGAAATGGAGGTTTGGAAACCGGGTATACCCTATATATATATAATATATATAGAGAGAGAGAGAGAGAGAGAGATAGATATATAATCCACGTCATTTACTTCAATCCATAATTCATCATTGTGGGAAATGGAGATTTGCAAACCAGGCAGACCCACTTGTTTCCTTGTCAAGTGTTGAGGGTTCCAAGCCCTTGCACAAAAGTTACCACAAGCTATTTCAATGGATAGATGTATACATGTATCATATACATGAGACCTAAGACTCTACCCCATCTGGGATCAGGGGGTCCTACTCTTTGCATAATATATTTCCATAGGTTATACCAATGAGAAAATGCATATATGTATCACTTAGGACCTACCTGTCCACCCCATCGGTGTGAGGGGTCCCCAAGCTTTACACAATATTTTTCCATAGGTTATGTTAATTGCTAGATGTGTATATATATGAAACCTACCTTTCAATGCAATAGGTGGTCTGGGTCCCTAGGATTTTCACAATTGTTTACCACAAGACTGTGACAATGGTGGGATCCCATCGATGGTTGGGTTAACTCATATGTGATACGGGACATACCTCTCCACCCCATTGGGGGTCAGGATTCCCAACACTTTGCACAATAGTTTACCACATGACTATGTGGATAGCCGGATAGTTTGGCGATACATCTCAGGCATGCATGAATAGGCAGGCAGTGTGACCAAGTAACAGTTGGGCAAGTAGAGGATAGGGTTTTGTGAGCATAGTGGATAGGTAGCGTGAACAGGGTTTCGTGAGCATAGAGCAGTGAGGCAGTTAACTTCTAAATAAGTAAAGGTTCAGAACATGGAAAATGCTTAGAAGAGCCAAGGGGTAAAGAGCAAGGAAATTTCAGATTTTGTGGAAACAAATCATTTGGGTCAAGTCAAAATTGCTTCAACAAACAAAACATGAAAGTGGATTTGGGTAAATGTAAAGCAATATGAGGGCATTTTAAGGCGTAGGATTTCTCGACTTAAATTGGGACAAATGAGAAGAAAACCGATCAAGATCATGAAGAAGAAAAAGAAAATAAATAAGAGAAACAAAAATAAAGAAGAATCAATCATTTATTGTCCCACATCTACACCTGTTACTTGGTCATCAGATCTATATGTCCAAGACCTGATCAAGGTTAGAACAAGGTTGGAGATTTTGGAAGCTAGATAATAGGAAGGAGATCACAGTTGCAAACCAATGTGTAATGGAAGGTAATATAATTTTAAAAGAACAGTTAACAATGCTACAAGAGGTTCTAGAGACATGAAAACAAGAATGAAAAAAATGAAAGAAGTAATAAAAACAAGCAGAGATGTGATAATTTATAAAAAAACTCAGGTAGATAAACAAGTATCTCAGCAAACAGACATTTCCAAAGAGAAGGAAAAAATGAATAGTGGGAAAGATAGTCCAAAATAAATCAAAGCTAGAGCTAAAGACGATAAGGGTTACATAAGGATAGAGGAAGAAGAAGATGCGAGTGATCACAGAGCATGGGAAATAGAACAAAAAGAAAGGCAGGAAAGAAAAATAAACTTTATTATCAGGGGAATAAGAGATTATGGGAAGAATGAAAGTACTCTCAATTTGACAAGAGACTTTCTGAAAGAGAAACTACATTGGAAAGGGAAAAATTTCTAAGAAAGAACGGTTGGGAGGATATGTGAAGTGAGACCTTGACCCATAAAAGTCACCATGGTAAGTCTACATACAAAACAACAACTTGTGGGCAAAAAGAAACTATCGAAAGGCTCATAATTCTTCCTCAACGAAGATTTAACCAAAAAACAACAAGAGGAGAGAAGGGATGAAGTGGAGAAAATTAGAACAACAAGAAATGATGGGAAAAGGGAATGGTTGTACAATGGGAAAGTCAATATTGCAGTGTTTGGGCCTCCAGGAAAATCAGGGCAGCAAGATGATAGTAAAGAAAAAAGAAAGAATTCAATAATAGAGACGAAAACAACAAGAGAAACATGGATAAAAAGGGGTGAAGACTCAAATTTGAGTCTTATGTGCCAAACTGTGTAGCAGTAAAATCCTACCTAGGTCTACCTAAGTTTAGTTTGTTGGAATTGTAGAGGTTACCCTTGGAGGAGGGGACCTGGTTTAAGGCCTATTGTGGAAGGTAGAGACATAATTTGTCTCATGGAAATTCATGAGTATGATGGTTGCAAAACCCCTGTGTTTGACGATTATTTGAAGTTGGAAGTTTGGAACAAGGTAGAAAAAAATGGCAAAGGGTATGGGGGAATCCTAGTTTTAGTGAAAGAAAAAGAAGGCCGTCACATTAAGTTAATTAAAGAAGATGCAAATAAACAATATTTATGGTTGAAAATATCAGAGAATGAGAATCACAGAAGAATTTCAGTATGTTATTTTTCCCCTAAAGTCTCAAAAACTTACAAAAATAAGGGGCTTGACAATAAGGATCCATATGCAGCTTTAAAACAAGATATTGTCGTGTACTATTACCAAATAGAAGTTATTTTAGTGGGAGATTTCAATGCTAGAACAAAAAATAATCAAGCTAGCATCCTTTGTTGCAATGAGGATAAAAATCCTATTTGGCTCACTAAAGAGGAGAATCCCCAATGGGTGAGGTGTTCAGAAGATGACAAAGTTAGCAATCAGTTTGGAGATGAGTTTCTTACACTTTGTGGAGCTTTAAACTTAATTATTTGCAATGGTATAGATAGATGGAAAAGGTTTTGGAACTTCACTTGCAACACATGTAATGGGGCAAGTGTCATTGACTATGTGATGTGTTCACAAAGCTTAATAAAAAATATAGATGAAGTTATTATTGGAGAGAATATTTGGGACTTAAAATCAGACCATAGTCCAATTTTTATAAGGCTATCATGGTTAGAAGAAAGGCAGAATAGGAGGAAAACCCAATGCTCTCAACAATCACTATCAAGGGGAAAAACTTTTCTAACACAAGAAAATGGTACTATCTTGAAGACAATGTTAGAGAGATTAATTCAGAAGGAGAAAACTGGTTTCAAATGTTGCAGTAGCCATGAGTTAACAAATATAATCCAAAGTGCACTTGAAAAGTGCAAAAGAGCAAAAAATTGGAAATAAAAATCAAATTGCTTTGTTGTAAATGCTTGGTTTGATGAGGAATGAAAAATGGCAAGAACCTTGAAAAAGGTAGCAAAAGAGAAGATGAATGTAAATTTATATAATAGGATACTTAAAAGGAAAAAAAAAATGATTTCATGCAAACAAGGAGAGAAGAGTTAATATATTAAAGCAAGAACAATCCAAAGCTTTTCTGGCAGGAACTGCACCATGGAAGAAGCAAATTGAAAATAATATTACAGCTAATCAATGGTTTGAATATGCAAGGCAACTCTATGAGAAAGAATATGAGGTAGATTGCCCCCCCAAGATCAACGCAAATTCAAAGCTCTTCACATTACAGTAGGTGGAGAATGGAATTAAGAAGCTGAAAACAGGAAAGGCAAAGGACTCGGTTGAACTTCAAGAAGAGTATCTAAAATGGGTAATGAATTCTTGCACCACACATCATAAAAATATTCAACAACATCATTCAGCAAGGATTCCCAAGAGATTGGACAACTAGCCTAGCAATACCGCTTTTTAAAAGTGCAGACATTAATAATCCATTTAGCTATTGAACAATTATGATCAATCCTTTGTTTGCAAAGCTTTTCAATAGCATGGTAGAAGACAAAATTAGCAAGTGGGTAGAAGTAAAAATAGCAAGTGGGTAGAAGTAAAAGAAAAGAGGGCAAGAGGACAAGTGGGTTTTAGGCCGAAACATTCTATAGTGGATCATGGCATCACGTTGAGACACATTGTTGAAAAGGTTTGGGAGGTGTTGTGCCATACAACAACCCCCCATTTCATATCATTAAAATTCCAAAATTATAATGTGAAATGGGTCCCTTTTAATTCTTGTTCCAAATTGGTATCAATTTAGAGTTCTATTTCAAAAAAAGGCTCAAATAAAAGGAAACATTATTAAAAGACCTTTTTAAATAAAACCAATCAAAAATCCCAATATAAAGCGATTTATCTTTATCATTGCGATTAAGTGATCGCAAGATCGCATATCGCAATGACAAAGAAAGCACAACTTGAGGGACATCTTGGTTTTCGCCGATGCGAAATCGCAATCGGATATCGGCAAAGCATAAAGTAACATGAGTAACGAACCTTGCTTTGATGCGATGCTGTCTTGTTATCGGTGATCGACTGCCCTCATCCTAAGCGGCCCTACCAGCTATGCCCGACGCGATGCAATATCGCTATCAGCGATCGGGGATTCTAAACAAAACCAATGCAATAACTCAGCATTTCCTCGATGCCCGATTGCGTAAAGGGTAAAAAAGCGTAGTTTTCAAAGTAACAGTCATAAAGGCAATTTAATATGATTTATTCGTAATTAAGGCCATATCCTTTGGAAAGCCGCTCATTCGTGTTCAAACCGCCAAATCACCCAAAGCATGCTTCAAATAAATCATTCGGCCATTAATCGAAGCAACTGGAATTAATGAGATTGGCAGGCCGTAACGACCATTTAATGAGAATAACAGGCTTGAGATCTATCCACGGATTTGATCCTAAGGCCACCTTAAGTCGATTGATCGCTATGAATGCACCTAGATATATATACTTCATGCTTTTCAATTCATGTTATTGTTGTCTGTGTTACGCCTATATTTCGCTTTGTGCAGGATTCTTCCAGAGAGACAAAATTAAGTGGGATGAGAAAGAAATCCAAGAAAACTACAATGCTCACTACTCCGCAATCTGCAGGGCAAGCTGTCATTGATCCAAGTGGAAAGAACAAAGGGCTTATATCAGATACAACATGCTTAGGACTTACCAGGACCACTTGGCAAGGGACTTATAATTTGATTGAAGCAGAAGGGCCAAAGGTGACCGGAATAGAAATTTCATGTGATAATACCAGCAAATCCGATGCCAATTTAAAAGACTTGGCCGACTCCTTTCTACACAGAATAGCGGCTCGAGAGAAAATTCTTCCTTACATGGATGTGGTAAGGTGGGCAATCCAAGAGCTCCCAATTATCAACAGATTTTTTAGCACTGCGGACGGGAGGATTTTTGGTTCGTTTCGAGCCGAAGACCTAAGGCTAATGTATCACCTACCGCAAGAAGAGAAAAAATATAATGCGGCATTTTTGGAGAAATTTCGAGCAGAGAACGAGACCGAGTCTGAACCAATTCGAGGCTGGAGACAGAATCCAGCGAAACACAAGCATGAAACCTCGGGTAAGT
>APFE031139399.1:73535-104956 GCA_000404065.3 Pinus taeda | reverse complement strand
TTTTCATCTGAATAAAGTTATTCTTGTTTCCTTCCATATTCTTGTGTACTTGTTTATATATGCATGTATATGGTTAATGCACATCTGATCCTGAATTATTTATGAATTTAGATCCTTGTTTCTTTCATAGTAGTATGTTGCTGTGATTTCACAGGTCCTTTTGAAGCTAGGCAGACAAAGAAGAGGCGGCAAAACTCTATCAAGAAGGAGAGGAAATCGAGCGCAAGGCTCATGTTGGCCCTCTTGGTTCTCCTCTCATCTATTTTCATAAAAGGAATCAATAGTAGACTTTGATTGTTTGTTTCTAAGATAGCCACCCATGTTAGTGGGAATAGTAGCATCTGAGTGGACACTATTCCCATATAACACCATTGGATTCTCTATTGTTAACTTATGTGTGGCTACAGGTTGATAATTCACATTGACGAGTTCTATGTGTGTGAGGGTACTCATAGATCTTTGCGCATAAAAAAATGATGACATTTGATTTGAGTGGGAGAAATTCCCTAGCCCGGTTTTGAAGGTGAAAAAAATAAAAATAAAAGTAGAGGGGGAGTTGTGGCTTCAACTCGAATTTCACCATTCTGAGACTATACTTACATATGTATGTTTAACTTTAAAAAAATGTTATATCATGTGCTTTTGGCATACGCATCCAAAGTGGCATTGATGCCAACAAATCAAAATAAAAGAAGATCAGTGTGGCCCAACCAATTGCTCAATAACTAGGTGTACATTTATTATTATTTCTGAGGTGGTTACAAACAACAATTCAGTAAAATGAACTTAAGTGGGTAAGCGTAATTGCTAAGGAGAGGGAAATCGTTGTGAATCATGGAGGTGAACTGTAGTGATACAAAAATAATAGTGCTTCTATTTATTATATATATATATATATATTTATATATTTATAGAGAGAGAGAGAGAGCGAGAGAGAGAGAGAGAGAGAGAGAGAGAGAGAGATTGGTAGTCATATGCAATCTTATAGATATGAAATGTACCCAAAACAACTTGGCATTCATTCATTCATCTAGAAAAAATTTAGCAGCATGAAGATATCTCTTACTTAATATTTAGGGATATAACTTAAATGTTTCAATAATTTCACATTAAATGTATATCGATGAACTTAAAATTTACAAACTTTATTCAAACTAAAAATTACTTATTTGTGTACGTTAAATCTTGTTAGAAACTCAATAAGGGCTTCGCATGGTCCTCCCAACCGCAAGTAGTTACGTTATTATATCTTATGACTAGCCACCCCTGTGTCAAGTATAGAGTCTAAGAGATAAAAATTTATGGACAATACACCAGTTGAGGTGGGAGTGATGTCACTTGTAGGTGGCTTATCAACCAGAGACAAGTACTGATGGTTTATCAGTTGTAGCAAGCGCCAATGGTCTATGAGTCTCAACGAGAAATAGTAACTCATTGTACAGGTGGTTTCTTAGCCAAAGACACTGCAGTGGTGGATTTGTAGTTGTAGAAAGCACGAGTGGTTTATCAATCCCAACAAACACCTAGTACATTAAATTGATCGCTCTTCACGTCGAGGCTTGGAAACTGTAAGTGAATGAAAGTGAAGAGTGAGAAACAACAGTTTAGTGTATGTGATTTCTATCCGTGAGCTATCCCAACACCACTTTTTCCACAAGAAGTCTCCAGGAAACCAAGATACGACTCCCTGCCTGAATTTTCATGCCTATTTAGGGTTGTGAGTTACATCTTGGATATGTCTGAGTGGGCACTTCCTCACCCTCTCACATGATGCCTTCATTTAGATGTTAGCTTTTTGAGGTGGCAGAGGAACTCAACGTGGGTACCACCGAACCACCTTTCCCATTCATGAACCCAAGAATTAGTGGTCTTGTCCACTCACTAAAGATTGTCCAACCACATTTTATGATTTAGTTTGGCATTAATTGGGTGAAGTGGGTAAGTCGTTTCATGCCAAACCCCGTCTCCTTGGAACTCTAGCTCATCATACGTTCTCCTCATATTTTAATAATAATTAGTTAATAATTAATAATTAATATTATAATTACTATTTAAAACATTAATCGATAATTAATTTATTCCAAGCATTAATATATGCTTATTCTAATTTTGGTATTAATTACATTGTTAATGCGTGTTTAACATCGAACAATGCATTCGTAAACTTCGGAACTATCATCAAGATATGAATGAATTTCATCAATAATAATTTCATTATATTCAAACAAAGTTTCCACCAGTAATTAGATATCACACTAAGATGTTCAATTATATATAAAAAAAAAAGTTTATAAAGGCCATAATCAACACAGGGGTGTTATGAATTATATGGACTTATATGTTATATTAAAATCCTTGAGTTGAGAGTAAAGACTCAAAGGAAGGAGTCTGCACATAACATCTAAGGAAAAGTGTTACAAATCTCACTCAATAACTCTTAAGCCAATTGGAATGAAAATGTATGAAAGCGTTAGATGGAATTAAACTATGATTAATGGCCTCTTTGGATTCTTGAATAACGACCCAGTCACGGGGGCTTCACTAGTGGAGCAATACCATACCATATGCATTCCTATTGGGGGATATATAGTGAGGAAAAATTGACATAATATATTGAGCATATAATAGGGAGTAAAGGGTTCTTATATTGGCAGGTATAAAAAATGGAGCTCAAAGTTAATGAAAAATTTAAAGGGGTATAATAGATATTAATGAAAAAATGGATACCTATAAAATCTAGTAAAAGTAGGGGTTTTTCAAATTGGGAAGGTGTATTGGGCTCGTATTAGTAGGCGGTTAAACAATGTGATTTTTAGAAGTATTTTGCAATATGTAGTCAAATTAAGGGTATTTCTAGTATGCCATGAACGCATGTGCTATGTTAGATGTTCATTGAGTGAAGCCCATGTTGACCAGGTAGGTGCCACTTAGAAGGATGATCATGGATGACTTCATGGTTAGTAAGGACCTTTATAACAATCAGAAGTCTTTTGGCCCCAGTCCATTTCCCTATCAAAGTTCCTTTTAGTCCTCCACACAAGCTAAGAAATTCTCTCTACAAGGTTTCTTATCCTTGGTTTAAATTGTTTTGGAAATTTGGGGATTCATCTCTTGATTTTGGGTTGTTTCGAATTTTGGGAATTAATCTCCTTGGTATCAATAGTTTTGGAAGTTTCGTGATTGGAGACCTTCAACCCTAGTCCCTAGTTTTATGTGTTAGTAGAGGGGTAATGACCAAGAGCTTAGCTAAAGGGGCTTAAGTCTAGGAGAATGAGATATTGGGTTTTCAAAGTATCATATATCGGGTGTTAGGCGACACTACAAACAAATATGCACAAAACTCCCATGTTGACAATCCCTGATAATGAAAATTAGGACGAAAATGTATCAACCTTTAATTATCATCTTTTGCAGTATCAACTATTGGGGTATTATGATATCAATATCAGAATAACAGTTCAAATAAAAACCAACACTAAAACCCAATACTAATATATGTTGATAATTTGTTGATTAACAAGGGAAAAATATTCGAGACATGTCAAGTGATGGGATTAAGGACTAGAGTCTATTGGGATGTCCGATGTCAGATCTTGTGTAGTACATTGAGAAATCACTAGTGCAAATCCCATAACATTGATATTCCTCATATAATTGTTAGTTAATGGAGATGGAAATCTTAAGAATCGTGAAGTGTTTAGATTGGGTAATTGGGAGACTAGGTGCAAAAATATTAGGAAATTTTGATGTGCATGATATCACGCAACGCTAAGACTAGTAGAACCTAAAATGTCAATAGATGGAAATGTTGGTCTTGTCAAAGTACAATTTGTCAATTGATTATCTATTTTCAAGCTAACAACAATTGTGTGCGAGAATTTAGGTATTTTGAGATTGGGAAACTTGATATTGGGGTTTCCTCGTACCATTGATAGAACTCAATAGGTTCTGTTTTAGCATCTTGGGTGGCATGTTAATGTGGCAAGATGGAATGACATGGTTGATGTGAATCAAAATTTGCAATGATGCTAAGGTGTTAGTTGATGTGGTAGGATTAAGGATGTAGCCCTATGAATTGGTGACACATGGAGAAGGAATTCATGTGGCAGGGTAAAGACGTTAATTTGGCACTTGGATTGGGAAGATTTCCAAATGGGACATAAATTTGTGTCTAGCGCTTCAAATGAGATAAACTTTATAATGTTGGAAAAAGCTTAATGAGAAGAAGATGATGGCAGTCTCAAAAATGAGTTTTATGATTGTTGAAGGAAGCACATATTTGCCAAGCCCACTTCCTTAAGGTGACCGAGAAGGTAAAGTCTTGATGCTATACAATTTTAATCAAGCATTAAGTGGCTAGGTATGTTTTAAGGAGAGAGGGTGTTATGGAGGGAGGGAGAGAGAGAGAAGAATGGAGATAGAGGGAGAAAGAGAGGGAGGTTAGAGAGAGAATGTGTGTGTTAGACAAAGACAATGGTGGGGATATGAAGAGATAGGGGGGTATAGGAAAAGGGGGAGAGAGATAGAAAGAGGGATAGGGAAAGGAGTAGAGAAAGAAAGAGCATCAGGGAAGAGAGAGAGAGGGAGAGAAGGGGCTGAAATAGGGAAAGGGAGAGAGAGACAGAGAAAAACATGGATAATGAGAGGGAGATATATATAAAGGGAGGGGGAAAGGAGTAGAGAAAGAAGGATATAGGAAGGAAAAATAGGGAGAGAAAGAAAAGGATAGGTAAAGTGGGAGAGATATAGAGAGGGGGATCAAGATATGGGCTGAGGAATAGGGAATGAGGGGGAGAGATAGAAAGAATGATAGGGAAAGGGAGAAACATAGAAATGGTTAGGCAAAGGGGGCTTGGGAGTAGGGGACAAAGATAGGAGGGCGACATAGGAAGAGAGAAAGAGAAAGAGAAAGAGAGAAAGAGAGCAGGGGATCTTTAGGAGAAAGGGGGAGATATGGGGGAGAAAGAGAGTGTTATGAATGATGATGATAGAGAAAATATCATGTGCATTATGTCTGTTGTTGAAATGTGTGTGTTATTTTAACATACAATCATTATATAATTCAAAATTATTTGGGGGGAGTAGTGCTTCTTAATAAGTGGTGGATGATTTGCAACCACTTTTTATATGTTTTTGCGTATGCTCCTAGCATTCATTGCTAACAAAACTAATTGTGCGTGCATGCGTGCGCACACACACAATATATATTCATTATAGCTTTTTATTTATTATTTTGGATATATATCGAATTTCTAAAAAGAGATTTGTAGGATCTTAGGACATCATTAGATTTTTTAATTTAAAATAAATATAAAATTAACATTAAAAGTTGTGGAAAATTTATGTTGAATGGTAACCATATATTACCTACAACTATATAAATTTGTTTCAAATTTTTTTATCATACATACCAAACCTTGGGCCTAACTTGAACGAATGTATTACCCCACGAGATCTTAGAACAAACGAAGATGGGGTGTACTTTTAAGCCACTTCACGGTGTGAAACTCAAAGGTTAGAAACTTCATGGAGATAAATCTAACCATGTTAAAAATTAGTGTGGCCAAAATCAAGTATGATCCCAAAATAATTTTTGATGATTTAAATACCCTTAAGGGGAGGTTTCTCAAACAAAAAATTAAACTGCATTTATCTTAAAACTCACACCACTTAACAAACCAAAGAAAACTTAAACATATATACTATATATTTTAAAAGGAAAATAATACCAATCTTAAAAAACACCAATTATTTTTAAAAATCTGTACAAATATCTTTAATAAAATGTTGAATAAAATATTTTTAATAAATTTTGCTTTTCCACCCTAGATCTCATGCTGTCATTCATTACATTTTTAAAGTTATTATGGGCCACGTGCACATCTTTATTCCATTTGTTAGTTTGTTCTCACGTTCAATCATTCCATTTGTTAGCTTGTTCTCACATTATATCATTTAAATAGTATATCAGATGTTAGGCTGTCACAACATATATTTTTATGGCCCTCTATCTTGATCTTCGAGAAAGTTATTGTTCTTCGAGATTAAAAGAATAATAATTGAACAGATGCAAATGCACATAACATTAAACAAATGTATATGGTGCTAATTTAAGATCTAATTGTTTTCAGATATTTTTACTAACCGAGGTGAGGTTATTAAGTTGCTTACAGATTCACGTTTTTGGCGTTTTTAACTAAATTTGATTTTTTGGGTTAAACGTTATTTGGAATATTTTTCCTTGCGGAGATCAGCAAATCTATTTTGTTTCGGGTTTGTTTATTTTTAGTGATACTCAGAAGCCTTAAATAGTTTTAATAATAACTTAATTATTGATATTTTTGCATAATTGTATTTTATCTATTTGAAAAGTACACAAATAAAATCAAATTTATCAAATTGTTACTTCACTCCATTTTAAAGCCTCTTGTTCATTAATAACTTGTTTTACACAAATAAAATCAAATTTATCAAATTGTTACTTCACTCTATTTTAAAGCCTCTTGTTCATTACTGACTTGTTTTATTGAGATTTTATTCGCAGTGGTATTTTTTGGATTTTTTTTGTTGTTGTTGGTGGAAAAATTTGAGGTAATTTGTATTATTTAAATTAATTTTTTGAGTATATATATGGATTCAACACCTTGAAAAACCTTAAAACATTTAAATTGTGCAGAGATTACCCACCAAACTTCCAATTTCAATAAATTCTTACTCTTACCCATCAAATTTATGGTTTCAATAAATTCCTACCCGAATTTTAAAGAAATTAAACCTAAAAACCCATTACAAAAACTTAAAAATCTACCTAAAGAAAAGATTTTTTTTACCTCAAACAAATATGCCAAAAAACATGTTCGAATGGGGATTTTATCAACATGTTGTGGAATTCCTCGCAAAGCACTAAAATGTAATCAATAATTGGAGTTACAGATGAGCGATGCTTTATTAAGTATTGCTGAATAATAAGTTAATGATTCATCTATTATTTTTTCATTCAGTTAATTAAATATTATATTATCTCTCTGCAACTAATTTAATAAATAAAATAGAGTAAATCAGTGATGAATTGATTACGAGTGGAATATAATATTATTTCCACCCAACAAAAGAGTAAACGAATCATTAAATTACTACGACTTCTGTCAGATTAACTTTATTGCAAAATGGAAAAGGGCCCATTTTACGTTCCAAAGGGTAACACTATGCCAGAATTGAGAGAAAATCGAATACCGCTGGTCCGAGGTCGCTGTTGTTAAGGCCATCGCATCCCCACCATCAACTCAATTAAAGGCGGTTTGTTAACGCCTGAAATTGGCATCTTTGTACGTACGGACCAGCTAGGCTAATATAATTGTAAGGCCTAGTATAATTTATAAATGAAATAAATTTTTTATTGCGATTTGGAAAATTAATTAAAAAAAATGATATTTAAAATGTAGAAATAAATTGAACACTTTGAAAAGTTTATACAACACTGATAAAAATTAAACAATTTAAATTTGATTTTTTAATTTAAATTTAATTTTTTAAAAAAATCTCTGGCTAAAAAATATCATGGAAAAAGTGTATAAGTTAGACTCAGCCTAATTGCGATATTGCAATGTCTACACAGCAAACCCACTTTTTCGCGGTTAGGGAACAACGCCTAATTACTCACTGCGAAGTTCGTTGTATGTATGTATATGCGTAGTTACACATTCGACGGATGAGAGGGTGCCTCATGGCCTTTTCCTTCGAATCGTCGCGTGCCAGTTTCGATGAACATGAGCATGCCCGCAGTCCATGTGCAAATTCTGCTTCTCCTCCTGCTTTAACAAACTCCTCTTCATTTTCTGATTCCTCTGACGGAAACTGCATACCTTCCATATTCAATGCGGTTGAATCCGCTTCCACTGGAAGCTCCGCCTCGGATTCTACGCGGAGATTAATGCACAATAGAATGTTGAAGCGTCGTGGACAGGAGATTAATAATGCAGACGAGCCTGGCGAAGTGGAGTCTGCCGTGTGTAATGGAGATGAGGAGCAGGGGGTGAGAATCAAGGAAAAGCGGCACCGTGTTTACAGGGGAGTGAGAATGAGAAGTTGGGGCAAATGGGTTTCAGAGATTCGAGAGCCCAAGAAGAAGTCCAGAATTTGGCTGGGGACGTTCCCCACACCAGAGATGGCGGCTCGGGCCCACGACGTAGCCGCTTTGAGCATCAAGGGGAAATCCGCGTTCCTTAATTTTCCCCAAATCGCCTCGTCGTTGCCTCGCCCCGCCACATTGTCCCCCAAGGACATCCAGGCCGCTGCCGCGGTCGCTGCAGCTGAGTTTCACATGCCTTCAGAAGAAGATCGTAATGAGGATCGATCCCTTGACCCCGTCGGGATGAACAATGCGATCCCTAGTCATACAGACTCTGTGATCCCTGCACAGTCGAGGAATATCGAAGAAGCAGCAGCCGTTTCCGCGTCGAATTCGATTTGGGTTTCGAGTTTTCTTTCGGAGAACGAGTGGATGACCATATACGACGATATAGTGTTGGATCTGCCCAATATTGTGGGAAACATGGCTGAGGGTCTATTGGTAGCCCCTCCATGGATGCTGGAACAAGGTAATTACAGTGCTGCTGATAATTTTTATGATGTTCATGGATCAGTCTCTCCGGAAACATCTCTTTGGAACTATTCATAAACCTTGAAGCTGTTACTATAAATATTTTTTTGTCAGATTCTACGGATTCAGCTGGAATTGGATCCGACTTCGTTTGCAGGAATTGAAATCCTGGGTCACACATGTGTGACTATTGTAGTTGAATTTGAATTTCGTTTGCAAGAAACCTAGGTTTTCATTTTTTTATTATTATTATTTTGTTGATGAATTGAATGCGTAGTTGAATTTGAATTTGGTGGGTAGGAAAGTTAGGTTTTATTATTATTATTATTATTATTTTGATTTTGAGGAATGGAATTAAAGTGGCATAGAATATGTAAATATCTATGCAGTTATTTATAATGTGATTTTTTGAAAGTTTTTTCAATGGCTTTTTTTGGTCAAAATCTAGTAGCTATTTATTGGAATATCAAGTTTGATAGCTAGTTTCTGCACAATCAAAGAGTCCCAGGGTTTTTCAGGATGTTGAATCCAAATATGCAGTTAAAAAACCATTTTAATTGCAACAAAACAATATTTAACCTCAATTTCTTCAACCCGATTCTGTCACCAAAATCTCCAAAAAGTCCCATTATAGACAACTCCCATATTTATCTAGTCAATAAACAGCTTGTTGGTGACACCGGCCTCTCTTTGCAATCCGTTCCGGTTATTTTGATTGAGGGTTAACTGAACCGAAATCTGGGATTGGAGGTTTGATATTTTGGGTGGACACAGGGAAATGGGAAACCCTTAAATCACATTTTCAAATAACTAGATTTTGTATTTTTCGGTGTTGATACTGCAGCTACCGCTTTTTCAGCCAAAATACTGCTGGGAAAATGGTCGGAAAAAAATTGCTTAAGGCGCTGTGAGCCTGTGTTTACACGCTAATTAAAATCTTGCGTTGCCGGTCACCTTCCCCGGTATCAGACAAACATAAATCTGTGTTATGAGTCATCTGTTGCAGGGAGTGTACTTTTAAAGTTGCGTGTCGATTAGGAAACTTTGGAAGACCTTTGATTATATTTTTGAAATAATAAGAATGCAGTTTTGCTGCGTGAGACTGCCGTTAATTCCTCGCTAAAAGCAGGCCCAGGGAGCCCATATAAATTTGGGCTTAACTACGGTTCATTAATATCATCTGTTTTTGGTTAAGTGCATCAAATAGAAAATCTGTAATTACTGATCCATTACATAACAATGAATGTTACAATAATGTATGGAATGTTCAAAATGATGCACGGACTGCTTAAGATGAATATATTCTGTGGTTTCGATATTTTGAATGTATATATTAAATATTTTTTATAATTATTTTATATTATCTTTAAAGGTTAAAGAGGTGTATATTTCACTTTGCTGTTTTCCTAAATTTATATCTTTAAATATTTTAAAAGTAAATATATGTTTTTTTATTTTTCTATTCACATTATAGTGAATAATAATTTATTTTAAAAATGATAGAAAAATTAAAATACCAAACCAACACATGTTTTGGTTATTTGGTCTATTTAAATTGTACTTTTTTAAAATCATACTCCAATTAAATATCAAATTAACACATTTTTTTGTTATTTGGCCCATTCAAATTGTACTAAATATAATTTATTTTTCAAAATGAAGTATTAAGTTAAACTTCAAATTGGTATATAAAATTCCAGTGTTTACAAAATCCAGGATATAAAATAAAAAGCTTATGAATTAGAGTTTCCAAATTTTAATTCTATTATCAATAATAATAATTGGATGGATGGTTGAGGTTAATTTATATAAATATTATAAAATATTTTTAATAGTGATTACAAATAAGAAGTTAAGCTTTATGTTAAAGTTAGTTATACTCTTTCTATCTTATTAATTAAATTAGTTAATTATATAGAAATTTCATATGATATGAGTTATTTATTTTGGATAAATATTATTAATAAGTAAGTCATGATATTGATCAATAAAATTATATAATAAAATTATAATAAACCTATTTAGAGTTAAAAATCCCATGATTAAAAATATTATTGATGATGATGGTTAAGGTCCATTGAGACCAAATTGATCTGTCGGACCTATAATTTCTTAATTCTAATTGTCTCGCTCCTCATCTTTCTTGGTGAGATTGGTGATGTAGCTTTCTTTTTCTTCTCTACGGTCTTCCAAATTTCTTTATCTTGCATCTCCTTCATCTCTTCTGGTTCTTTGGACATTGGTGTCTTAGCTTCGCGATCTATTGTGTTCGTCCTTTTGGAGATAGTCGGAGAAGAAGTTTGGTCTAGGAGATCTGCTTTGCTATTAAGCGAAGATTTATTTTGCACGTTATTTGAAACCTCATAATTGTTGATGCTTGAGAGGTTCTTGAGTTCACTTTTTTGTTGTTGGGCGGGGCTTTCCCCCTGCTTGTCTTGAGAGTTGTTTCTATCATACTTGATTTCTTGTAATTCAGAGTTTTATCCCCTGCTTGTCTTGAGAGTTGTTTCTATCATACTTGATTTCTTGTAATTCAGAGTTTTATCGAGAGTATTCTTATTGGATGATAGTGTAGTGTTCTTTTTGTGCTCCTTCCCACCATGTAGATCTGTGGTGATTTTTTCTAGTAGATTTTTTCTAGGAGGCTTTTGGGCAATTTTTGGCTAGGTGGCCTATCTCAAAGCAGGATCGACATCTGAAGAGGACACTTTTGTAATCAAGTTTCTGGTTCCACACATAGTCTTTATTTGTTAGGTGTATTTCAGCTAGGAATCCGGCACTGAAGCCCATTTCCACACAGATGTGTGAATACATGGTTCTGGCATATTCCTCTGTTTCTGGGCAGCTGCTGTAAAATTTCCCAATTGCATTTCCAATGGCTTCTAACGAAGAGAAGTTCCAAAGATGTAAGGGTAGGTTTGGTAATCTCACCCAAACTCATGCTGAGGTTATGACTGTTTTTGAGGGATCGAATGATGGGTTCCATGGTCTCATAAATAGGCCTGATTTATCCCAAAACCAAGGGTCGGAATCTAGAGTACATTGTCTGCTTTCACGGTTTTCAAAATCTACTATAAAGAAATCCCTAGCACAGGGGTAGATATTAATTGCATCAGGAATTAGAGGCTTTCATATCTCTGAGATCCAACTGTGGAGAGCTATTAGCCGTGGCCAAAACCATTAAATCGGGCATTTAGGGCACTTTCAGAGAACTTCAAAACCTCTATACATATAATATATATTACATTTTTTATAATTATTAATAATAAAAAAATAATTTAAGACAAAATATAATTTATATTTTAATATTTTTTAAAAGTATTTTGTAAACATAATTATTTTGATATTTATTAATTGAGGTCTTTACCCTTCATCAAACCTTTTAATTTATATGATTAATAATTTATTAATATTTTTTTATTTTCTATAATTTTAGAGAGCATTGCTTTTATTAAAATGACGTGTTTTTGCTCGGCCAGTCCCTGCCTTTCGAAATTGATGCAATAAAAATGTGGTCAAAAGCATTCGATATTATTGTTAAAGTAACGATCCCTACATTTCGCTACGCTGACATTCTTTCTTTTTAAGGTCGATCCTTACGATACTTATGTTGGCTGCTGACATTCTTTTCTTTTTCATAGTAATGGTTATAGGACTTTTATTTATGAGCTACGACGGGAATCCAGTGAGGGCTTTTAATAAAACATGTGTTAAAGAATGGAGTCCATTCTAGTTAAAATTTGAAAACAATTTTGATAATGTGGGAGATCAATGTTTTTGGAAGGAATCATTTGCCTTAGAACAAACTCTGCTACTATATTACTCAAGCATAGGGTTTTAATGCTCAACTCACAAAGGTTTAGTTTTTCCCCAGACCAAACGGAAACGGGAAAGAGCCTGCAATGCCTTTAGTGAATCTTTGTTTTATTAAACACCAAACCCGTACATACACAGCCATATGGTATACCCTACCACCTAGTGTGCCAAGTAACTTCAAACATTTAATGTCTATTAGTTAATGCCTACATTATTTTCCATTTTGAAAAACACGAATAAAGTAAGTCCAATGAACCTAGAAATAATATGAAAATCATGACCGGCCAAATAAAATGAATAAAATGTTTTATTAGACTTGGAAATCATGACCTATCATTAAAGTATTTTTTCAAGTTAAACAATCGCAATTTATGAGACATACTTTAATTTTAACAAAATGTAATGGATGATGATAGTTAGCATCCATTAAAATTAATGTGGTCTATGGGACATCAAGAAAAGAGAGTATAATTGTCATTTTCAAAATTTTGTTTTTTCTATTAAAGAGAACGGAAAGAAGTGTTCCAAGATCACTATAGTTGGGTTGGCTTAATAAGTTAAGAAGATTGGAGGTGTAGATGATGATAGGGAATTGAGAGTGATGTAAAGGAGTTCTTTTCATCTTCCACCTTCTTAGTATCACAAATCTAACAAATCCTATCATCCCATGGAGTCTTGGGAGTAGACCATCGCCCAGCCTCACTCTGAAGCTCATGAGAGTTAGTTCTCATCCTAGCGATGTTCATTTTCTTCTTAGAGCTAGTCAACATAGAGAGTTCATTATGGTTATCAAGGGTGCGGTTGATCACCTCCTTATAGTACCTTACCTTCCTTTTACCCTCCAGCTCCTTAGCATCCCACATCTTTCCCTTAAAACTAGAGGTAATAGTATCTTTGATATTGTCCTTGCTTCCTATGATGATTTCCTCCTTAATCCCCCAAAGGTTGAGCCAAGACTGAGCATCTTGGTGTCACCCGCGCCTTGAGGTGCAGGTGGAGGTTTTGACTAAAGTTAGAAGCAATTTTTTGGAGCCTATTGGATTCCATATTGTGAAGCTTCTTCTTATACATCATATATCTAAACATAGTCGCACTTTCAAAGGGGGAGAGACCAACCTCGATCAAGAGGATAAGATAGGGAGTATTTCCCTTGATCTTGAGGTTATAGGTTATGAATTGCTTTTAGATCATCTCAATCTTTCTCCACGACTCCCTAGATATACTAAACCCCCAAATTTCACACCTGTATAAGATAACAAGGTTGACAAGAGTCTCAAACAGGAAGCTTCTTTTTACTCCAAATGTAAAATCAATTGGCTTACAATTGTTTTCAAGCTCATAATAAGCTTTCCAACCTCCAATAAATCTTTTCTCGATGCTATAATCCCAGTTGAGCTGTTGACAAAAGTCAATACCTAAATATTTATAAGAAGAAAACTGCTCAAGGCAATGGTTATCATAGAAAAAACTACCATGGATGATCTTTTTGGATTTAATGACCATGACTTTAGTCTTGTCAGTATTTACTGGCATACCCAACTTGGAGTAGTAGACATGAAGAGTCTTAAGCTTATTGTCTAGGACATCATGGCTCCTTGCAAGAAGAACGATATCATTCACATAAAGGAGAAGAGTAATGAAAATACCAGTGAGTTCGGTGCCTTTGCAACCTGCAATTTACAGACACTCCTCTAGTTTATTGATGTAAATATCAAAAAGGGTAGGGGAAAGGGGACAACCTTACTTAACCCCGATATTATATTTGGTTTTAAACTTGACAATGATGAAGTGAGGAACCATGATGTCTACAAGCCTCCCAAGATCTTATCACTTCAAGGCTCTCCCATAGCAAAAGGTAGAGACTAATAAGATATATTGGTTTTATGATATATTAAAGTAGCATTAGCTTTAGAAACATCCTTTATGATATATGATTGTTTCATTAAAGAGCATTGCGATATATAAAGCATGAGCTGCCGCAATATTTTTTGAGGAAACAACCTTCTATTTATCTCATTATTTTATTCCTTAAGAAAGGTGTGGATTCCTAATCTTAAGAAAGGTGTAGATTGCTAATCTTGATTTACTTTATGTTTACTAAGTTTGATATCGTGGAAAATTTATTTATTTTATTTTGAGTTTTTTTATTTGTAAATTTTTTTGGCAGATGAAGTATCTTAAACCTGAACATTATTTTTTCAAAATCTTATGTATTTAAAATTTTCATTTGAAAATCATTTTGTTTGAAATTTTTGGTTGAAGTTCATCGTAGCCCATCTGCATTTTTTAATAATTTTCTCAAAATTAGAATTCCAAAGCGTTTGAACATCTTTAAAAATGCGATAAATACAGAAAAAATAAAAATCATTTTCTTTGAAAATTTTTGGTTGAAGTTCATCGTAGCCCATATGCATTTTTTAATAATTTTCTCAAAATTAGAATTCCAAAGCGTTTGAACATCCTTAAAAATGCCATAAATACAGAAAAAATAAATGAAATAGTGGCATAGTGAGATTAAATTTATAAATTCAAAGAGTTACCAAATTTTTTTATACATTTCTAAAATTAGGGATTCTTTTGAAAACTCACTTGTAATTATGATAATCAAAAAATTGAGCTATACAAGTAATCCCCCGAGCACAAAGGTATTTCAAATTTGACTGAATCCACAAAACCAAGATGGTGTAGAAAGGAAATACCCATTAAATTTGCAGCAAAGAAATACTCATTAGATTTGCAGACCGCATAATTTTAAAAGAAATGTATAGAAGTTTCCTTTTACCACTGTGATTTCTATAATCAACACCTCTTCATCCTGCAACATTATATAAATAATGGAGATAAAAAAAGGCTTCAAAACATTTAAAGTTGTTTTTACAGTATCTTTAACGAACACAGATTTGGAAGTTCAAGGTGTCCTTGAACTCATCCTAACAACCACCACACCAAATTGATGATGATCTTTTAACAAACACCAAATTGATGATGATCTCTGCATCCAGAAAAATGCATTTTACCCATTCTAATTGCAGCTTTAAAACAGACACAGAAACTACATACTGGCGAGATTATCTCCCTTGGCATCGAAGACTACCAATTAGCATGCGACGGAGGGGCTTTGTAAAAGCATGTTGAATGTGGCAATGAATTGGAAACACCACCCAAATGTCTCCATTCCTGGGGATTAGTAGTACACCATCCATGTGGGTGACTAACTACCCGATAGTGATTTTGTACTCTTTAAACATGCCTACTATTAAATAATCCCTATAAATTACTTACATAATTGATTGTACTGTCATATGGTTGATGAAAGTATAAGAAAACATAAGTTCTCACCCTCGGAAAAAATATATTTTAACTATTCATATATTTTAAATGTTATATTAGTCTAGATTTATTATATATTCTTTTATATTTAATAGGCTCATTACAACATATTCGTTGTCAAGATTAGCATCTATATAACAAAAGGTTATCATCTTATATCAAAATTGCTTCACGTGTCTAGAATTTGAAATTGTCCTACAACGAGACAAAATCAATAAAAGACGAGGTACAATACAAATAAAGTATTTAATTTTCAAAATTATTACTATACACAAATCTCAGATACAGTGAAACCCCATTTCCTTTCCCCATCCTTTGACTGGGAAAAATGTCAAATTAAATATTTAACACTAACATTTCTCAATCATTTCTTACTCTCCACGTAGCTCCCAATGTGACTAGGTGTGGGAATGTATAGAAACATCAAATATGGATTGTTTGTAATTCGATAAGCTACATGGTTTTGAAAGGTAGGGAAGTATCATTTTTACATAGGTATGTATTGCTTTTAATTTAACATTAGGAGCATTTTGAGATCTAAAACAAGTTTTCTTTTTAAGAAAAATGTACAATCAAAATAAATTTTATAAGAACTAATAGAATTTAAGATGATGATGTTAACCATGAGGATTATTCACCATTTCTACAGTTAAAAAGTAAAATATTAAAAAATAATTGAATTTTTTTTTCGAACTCATACTCGTTTCCTTAAGGTTTTACTCAAATTTTGAGAGAGAGTACTTGTTGGATGCAAAATTTAATTCCTTATCCAATGAGTACCCATGTTGCATACTTTTGATTGGCCCTGCTATACCAAAAATGAGAAATACATGAAAAAAAGTTATTGCAATCACGTTTTTCATGTAATTTTCATTTTTTGTGTAATAGGGTCCATCAATGCAACACAAGTACTCTTTGGATTACAAGTCAAATTTTGCATCCAACATAGAGTATTTCTGCTCAAAATTTGAATAACTCATAGGGAAATAAGTTGAAAAAATAGTTTTTCTTTTTTTCCTTCTTTAATTTCATCATGCAATCTAATATTATTTTATTATTTCCATTATTATTTTATAATTTCTTTATAAAGCTGATTTTAAACTTCATAATTCTTTTAATATAAACTAAAATAATAATATTGTTGTATATATGGTAAGTAAAAATACTTATAAATTATGATAAATGCGAAATACTATAATTATAATGAAAATTATTATGATACACGAAATCTCACTAATACATTATTTTTATATATATTTTAAAAATGTTATTATTAAATTAAATATATTTAACTTGTGGATATTTTATTTTTATGATATCAATAAAACTTTATACAAACATTACTATTTCAGATTATGAGAGTAGCTAACAATGACATTCAAGATTTAGCATATAACAATTAACCTCGATGGTAGTGCCTTTTACTAACATAGTAGTTCCTATGATATAATTCACATCATTATTTAAGGATGGAGTTTTAGGAATTATTGCAAAATTAGTCAATGTTGTGGAGTTTTTGGGAATTATTGCAAAATTACTTAAGGTTGTTGGGGGTATTTTAATATATTAGGAGGGAATGTTTTATAAATGTAGGTTGAGGATATTTATTAAAAATATGAATTAGTATTTAATTAAAAATATTTATTTTTCTGGAAATAGAAATAAATTTGTATATTTTTTAGTATATTGATAATAAAATGAAGATAAAATAATAAATTAGATTTAGTATAATTACATTAATAGGATATTTAAGTAATGTAGTTATATAGTTAAATAGATGAAATAATCTATATGATAAGCATGCAAAAACACTATTAATAGAATATCTCACGTGCTAATTTAAAAATTCATAAAAATAACTAAATTAATTTTATTTAAAATTATTATTAATTAATAAATAATTAATATATAAGTTAAACATATATACCTTTAAAAAAAACATGGAACAAGATTCTTAACAATGGAGATTTACCCCCACTTTACCATGGATATTCTTAATCTATAAATAGTATTTGTTACGATATCATGGGCCAATATTATGGCTTTTCAATACCATAACTCACTTTATACGACACTTGTTCAAATGGCATTTTTTTTAATTAATCAATTTAATTAGAAGGGAGAAATGTGCATAACTACTTTTGATATTAAATCTCAACATTTCATTAATGTATAGTGCTATGAATATTCTAGAATATTCCATGGAGTTTAAATCCTCACAATCCACCTAATAATTATTGGTTATTAAATTAAATTTCGGAAGCTGTGTTGTGTTCCAAAATGGACATGTCTCTTGGGTAATTATCAATAATTATTAAGTGGATGGTAAGAATTTAACCTCTAAAGAATATTCTACAATATTCTTGGTATTTGTCACAAATCAAAAGTTGAGATTTATCCTAAAAGTAGTAATGTGCTTTTTTTTTTTCTAACAAAATTGACTAATTTAAAAAGTTCTCATATTAACAAGTGCCATATGAAAATAAGTTTTGGTCAAATCCTATTTACAAGTTAAGAATTTCCATGATTAAGAATCTTGTTACATGTTTTTGTAAATATGTGTGTGTGTTTAACACATATATTAATTATTTTAATAATAATATTAACATCTTTATCTTGAAATAAAGTTATAATTTTGTTAGTTTTATGAATTTCTTTTAATCTTTGGTAATTTGAGATGTACCATGAAGTAATTGTTTTAATGTTTATTATGGAATGATTTTGTAGGCATTTACTAGTCATTTAATTTATATGGCTCCCCTATGAATACTTATACTTTTATATACATGTTAAGTATTCAAATTGATTTATGTGGGGTGGTTGGGAGGAATTATTGTTACCTGTGAGTGACCAAATAAGATTTGTTGTAATGAATTCAAGCCTTGTTGTTAAGTCTGAAGAGTTCTTGAACCGAAACATCTACATATCCCTAATATCGAATATAAAGATATTTCTCATAAAAAATAAGAGATAAAACATGACAACAAGTGTAATATGGAGCGTTGTGCTTAGTACATACCTCTTATGGAAAAAGTAATATATATAATTTTAAATTAATCTAATATAAAAATAACACAATAAGAGCTTAATAAACTTCATATTGCACTTGTTTGCATATTGCTCATGTCCCTTTTTTAATGCAACTACTTAGTTTAAATATAGCTAAATGAAAGTCAAAATATTGAATTAAAGTTAATTATAAGGTTTAGAATCCAGTCAATATAGGTTTTACTAATTGGTAGAGTGAGGTATTTTGTTAATTGTAATTTTGCATTATGGTTGTGGGGAATCCAATTTTACGGAGTGATAATAACAATGTCTTATTGTTGTGATAATATTTTTGTTAATAAGGTTTTCTATATGATTTTACATTTTATTTGTAAAGTATAGATAGATATATTTTAAAGGATAGTTGCTCTCTCTAGATATATCTATGAAAGATAGATTGAATATATTCCTTAAAAATATAAATTTAAAAAAATGGAGTTCCTTTATTTACTTAGTTATTTATTAATTGAAATAATTACCATTTTAATTTATTAGTAATTAATTTTTATTGATTTCTTATTGATATGAAGTAAAAATATATATAAAAAAAATTAAGACCTAGTCTAACTTATGAAATAGTCTTTTTCACTTATCATACAATTTCAAGCAAGATTGTGATTTGTTGTTGTTTAAAATACATTCTTGAATGCATTAATGGATTCAACATCCTGAAAAAACCCTTCTCCCCCTAGAATTATATATATTAAAGAGTTTAAAATCAATTTTCGAGATTGTGATTTGTTGTTGTTTAAAATACATTTTTGAATGCACTAATGGATTCAACACCCTGACAAAACCCTTCTCCCCCTAGAATTATATAGATTAAAGAACTTAAACTCAAGTTTTTCAAATTCATTGTCTTGGTTAAAATTAACCATAAAAAATGCTCTTAAAAAAAGGCTATTTTGTTTATAAGTTAGACTATTCATTTTTTTATGGAGTTGTCTATATGCGAGAATTTTAGGAGTTTCCACCCCATTTCTAGTTAGAACATGGTGAAAAAAATTGTAGTCAATTTTTTTGTTGTTGTAAGCTTGGTAGTACCTTTCTATTAATCATATGTAAAGCAGGTTACAAAATATATGTCCAGTGGCCTCAACCTGCCCAAAGGAAACTAGGTCTGTTGGCCACGTATCAACATCATAAGCCATCCAGAACATAAATAGTTTGAGAATTTCCATCCAAGCTTTATAAGCTACCATATCTATCACCCATCTATATTTAATGTTAACAATGTAAATGTTATCTGACCAGATCATAAAAACAAAAAACATTAGAAACTTTCAGAAATATCTTGACTTCCCAATAATCAATGATTAGATGATGCTACCGGGGCAGTGTCCTTTGCACTCGATGATGGGACCCAGCCCACTTGGCAGCACTTTGCGCTTTTATGTATGACTGGGAAAGATTATGTGGCGAACAAATAACTCTGTTCGCGGTTTTTTGTGAAGGCAGTAGCTGGTGTATTGAATGTAGGAATTAAATGACTGTACGCTGCCTCGAAATGTGCCTTAACCCTAATCTCTCACGTTATTCTCTCGATTGTTCCTTGGTGAATTTTCTCTGAGGTATTCTGCTATGGTCGAGGGTTTGATGGTATCTACACAGAACACTGTATGCATTATGCTGTGGGTATGTTCGGCTCCTAGCGTTGTCTGAGAACTTGAATCGGCTTCTGGTTAACCTGTTTGTTCGTTTAATGGCAACGGTGTTTGATTGTGAAGGCTATTCAGCTTGGTTTCGTGGCTTGACTCCGGTAAGTGGTTTTTCTATTTCCCTGTTCCTTGCATGCGTGGGTTCCTGATTATGTTGCTTGCTTCTGCTTGTGATTATTATGCCTGTTGTCTGTATATATACTTTGGTTCTAGCTCGGGTTCCTTCATAGCCGTCAATGGCAGTCACTGTATCTTGTTGTACTCCTTCTGGTTCTTTGGCGTCTTTGGTTCGAGTTTTGTCTGGGTATTATTTGCTTGTGGTTATTCGCTTTCTCACAGTGCGACATTGTCTTGGTTTGAAAGCACAGGGCTTCTTAGGCATGCGTCTTTTGTTTAGAACAGGTAACGAATCTCGTCCATGCTTCAATATGACTTTTTATCTGGTTCTGTAACTAACCCAACTTGCTCCTTTGGTCGACAGTTTCTCGGTCTCGTTCAGGTTGTCATGCTATGGCGTTTGGCTGTGCTTTCCAGGTAAAACTCCTTTTGAAATTTTTAACTTCCTACAGGTATTCTTATTTCCCCTGAGTATTCTTTACACCATACATTCTAATGCACATGCATTCGTATTCTTGCAGGTCTCTGTTGGTGACCTGGGCGGCGTATCTTCCAGCACTTAATTGTTCGGTCGTTCACTTTCTGGGGAGGCCTGAAAACTTCAATGTTTATCTGCAGTCTCGATTTCTATTGAAGACCCATCTCCTGGTCTAGTTTCTTGGTCACTGTGTGCACTTATTGGCTGTAATTGTATTTTGTTGCTTCTATGTGAAATGCATACGAATTTAGGACCACTGGTCGTTTGTTTTGTTCAAACCCTAGTTCGAGGTTTTTCTATTTTGCAAGTGTTTCCGACTATCAATCGTTCTCGACTCTGTTTATGGTTTTATGGACTCTGTCCTCCATAACATTGTTTGGCTCTACCAATAGTGCTATAAATTTGGTTCCTTGATAATTGAAATGAGACTTTGAATATAAAAGAGATTGTATAATTTTTTGTTACCTCTGAGTGTTCGGATTCTGGATTGTTGTTCGTCCTTTTATGTATTCGAACGTTGGAAAAGTTTGTAAATGTTTCTATGTGAATTCTCTGTCGTTGTTGCCTGAATATCATGAACTGGAACTGTTGCTCAACCGCGTGTGAGAATGAATTGATGACTGGTAGTTTAATAACTATGAATTTCACTGTGATTCCGTCTATTTGCTTAGTATTTGACTGCGATTCATGTTTGCACAGTAGCCATAACAAATTAATGAATAGTAATGATACAGTAACTTGACAGATAGTAAAAACGTAAATGTATATAAGCAATCGCTTGTACAAATGGTCTAGATGGACAATGGCTTTCCGTTTTGAATGCTCGGTCTGTTTCTATTTCCTTTTCTTCTTAATTAACTCAACTCTCCTCTCCTGAGTTGAACCCCATTCTGTTACATTTGTTTTGACTTTATAGTCCTCTGTTTTCATTTGATACTTACAGTTAATTCAACTGTTACAGAATATGGTTACAAAATTCCTACTTTTGTCAATAACTACATTCATCTGGTATTCCAAGACTTGTAGGAACAATTGGTTGTTATTTCCCTAATTACATGGACTACTACCTAATTAACAATTGAAACCACAGTAATCCTAACTGAAAATAAAAAGAGGTATCTAATTTTACTGACTTTGTAAAATAAAATGAAAGAAAAATTATTCCCATAAGAATTTGACAGTTCAATCGATCACTAGCTTTTGAACCTGGTTGGAGTTCTTTCTGCCCAATTACGGTGAGCTGGATGCTCCTGCATCACTCAACCTTGTCATTTCAATTTGTTGCAGACTTTGTAGCTATTTTTCTATGTGGCCAAGGCAGACATTCTAATGATATAGTTGGACCTGTACTGTTTATTTTTCTCGTTGAATGTCCTTGAGACTCGACTATGCTTGTTGGTTTTGCTGGGGGCCTTCCAAGTTCTAGGTTTCCAACATGGCTCTTGCCAATAAGCTCTTCATTACCCAAAGTTGTAGGACTGACTATTTGAATAGAGTTAACCTTCTGCAGGTGTGTCCAAGGTCCATTACCAAAGGTGCCTAGTCCCCTGTTGGAATTGATTATGTTTTCACCTTGGCATTCAATTTTGCCTCCCATTTCATAATTTTAGATTTCACTTGTGCCGAGGATCCAACACTGTAAGCATTCAAGAGATTTTGCATGTTATCCTCCCCTGTTTTCCTTCCTCTTCTACGTTGGGACTTATTGGATGAAGCCAACAACGCTTTCCCTTTCCTACTATTGTGATTGTTGTTGCAGTAGCGCCCATGCTTCCTTACGTCAGCATCTGCCTTTATCATGTTGCCATAGACTGGGTCTCCCAACAACTACAATACCTCTCATTCCCTCACCATAGCAAGAACCAACATTTTAGGATTCGAAAGAGTTTGTAGTTTAGGCAAACCTAAAAGGGTGGTGCACACAGATGGTTGATTAAAATATTTCAGCCAAATGCAAACTTTACCATCAATCTCTTTCTTGTGGGTGACAATTTTGGTTCCACATTTCCTGTTTTGAGGAATGAAAACGCAAAGATCCTCGAGACCCTCGGCCTTTGCCTTTGGGCTGGTAGAAGACCTGACTTTCACCATATCATTGAAATGGTTCAGATACATTATGCCGCCCAAACTCTCTAATTGACTCGAGGCCCATCATATCTCAGACGCCAATAATTAAATGAAGCATTTACAGAATTAACAGACCAAACGCTAGTTGTTGACTCTGACTCCCCATACATGCCCCTCTGGGCTGAAAGATTTCCATAAAATGTCAGACTCTCTAACCGACCCCATACCCATCTAGACCTCAAACGCATAGAGTTAAATGATTCATTAACATAATTTAAAGACAAAGTACTAGTTAAAAACCGTGACTCGCCATACATGTCCATCTGGGCTAGTAGATTTCCATAAAAGACTGAAATCAGCATACGAGACAATAACAGTGACAGACTTAACCTAATCCCAATTAACCCATGCAATAAAATCACCAAACCCTTACATTCCGGCTTCATTCCTTGCAGCAAGACCACCATTTCATGAACTAACAAGGCTTGAGATACATACCCGTAGCCGCACCTTGTCATTGTGTTGTTGACGTTGCCTTGGGTGCTTAGCTTATGTCGCAGGTCTCCAGTCCTGCGAGCAACCTTTACCACCACACAACAACTCCAGAGATGAAACCACAATAATGTTTACATGCAAAAAACTAGACATGCCACTTGTAAAACCAATGTTACCGCACTCGAGGTTTGATCTGCCACTTGGTTACGGGTCGTCAAGTCCTTTAATGCCTTGAGTATGTGGAGGCATTGGGTGGGCCACCCACTTGCCCTAGCCCATAACTGTTCAATCATTACATTGATCATCGCGTAGGTCTCTCCTTCTATCACACCCTGATCGGGGGCAATTATAGTCAAATCTTGATTTGTGTTGTTTAAACTAGTTTTTTAACTACATATATGAATTGAACACCCTCAAAATCCCCGAAGGCACTTCGATTGTGGAGAGTTTACTTATCAAATTTGTGATTTCAATGAGTTCGTGTCAGATTGTAGATAAATTAGATCAGAAAATAAATGGGAAAACTTTTCAAAAAGTCTCACATAAAAGGTCATTTTTTTTTACTATAATTTAATTTATTTGTTAAAATTCATTTCGTTTTAATGCTGCAATAAAAAATAAATACCTAGGTAATATAAATAAGTGATTTTTATTTTTTGAATAATTATTAAATAATTAATTCAGACTATATTAAAATTTTAAAAGTGTTCTAACTATTTTTCATATAAAATTTATTATAAAAGTAATTTTAAATATTATAAAATAATTAAGTTGCATTTTAATTAATTAATGGTTAATAAGATTTCATTTTGTAATTATTAGTGATTGGGAAAGCACGATTGTCTTTATTATTGACCAGTATTAGTTAAGCATTGACCCATGTAACCCGTAATGTTTGACATTGAAAAATAATTATTTATTTTTCAACATTATTTTAAAGCCAAAATTTCAAACATTTGGTTAGACCATAACTTAATAGATTTTCTGGTTTAATATATATTCCTACTTATTAAAGTTTTGAAGGAAAAATAAATAATGGTCCACATGTTATTTATGTGAGTATGAGCTATTTTGGATTTTAAATTTTGTTGGTTTCTTATAAAAATCTAAAAGTATCTAAAAAACATGGCATAAATATTACAACTACATAAAAAATTAAAGCCAAAAAATGAGGTATGACATTGTGTTGTGCAAAGGCTACAATAACAAAAATTATTGAATAAAACCTAAACCAAATATATTGTAGATAAATAATTTGAAATATTAATAAAAATAATAAAATTCATTTCATAATGTGAAAATGTGAAGAAGCTGCAAAGTTTTTTGGTCAAAAACAAAAATGTAATATCTAGTCAAAAGAAAACATAAAATATGTAATACCATATCTACTGATATTAATAACATTATATTACATCATCTCTTTACTGAAAAAATTAATCACATGCATTTAATTTGTAAATGTGTTATGACCCACATGCAATGGAATATGCAATACAGAAACGAAGTAATATCTAATCAAACTAAGAAATGAAATATATAATACTTTTTTTGTGTGTATATTTTCGTTGTTCACTTTTGTTGACCTTAGATTACATTTTTCACTCAGAAAGACTTGAACCCCCACTTCGAAGACCAACTCCCTTTTAACTAGAATGTTGCCAATTGAAATGCCTCACCTAATTATGAAATATATAATACCATATCAACTAATATTAATAACATATATTACATCGTCTCTTTATTAAAAAAAAATTAACCACGAGCCATTATTTATTCAATTTTTAAATTTGTTATGAGCAACATTTGTTCTTATGAGCCACATGCAAATCTTTATTCCATTTGTTAGTTTGTTTTCTATTGAAATTAATGGAGAAATCTAGTCTTTTCTATATTAATGTATTTAGTTGTTAGGATTGATATACTTTATTTAGGGCCAAGATCTTATTATTTAGGGATTGGTTCAAACCATCCAACTAATGTGTGAGTTTATATGTACGAGACTTTGAATGAATGAATTGAGTGTGTTGAGTGATTCGACATTCTCCAGGTGACTTACCTAGGGAGCCTCTTTATTTTATCTCATATTCTGTCTCTCCTTGATTTTAACATGGTATTGGAGCTAGATTAACTTGCGTGTTGAGGAAAGTTGACTAGAGATGTGAAGATCAGGTTGTGGTCTATTTTGATTCAATGTGGAGAGAACAGATCATGAGGAAAGTTGTTCGATACTAAAAACCTTGTGTGCATTTGTTCATCGCTGGAACTATTGGAAAGCTTGAGCCATTGCCTGAGATTCTAAACAGTGTTGATCATTGTAGTTGAGTCAATGATAAGAGATGCAAATAGGGTCGAGGTGTGAAGAGGGTTGAGGTGCAAAGATAATGTCCTCTGGACCTCTGTTGTGCTGAGCCAATGGGTGATCAAGCACTCCGTGCAGGTTGGGCATTGTTGTATCTTTCTGGTGGCCTTAGGATCTAGATCACTATGGAGCTAACACAAATTGGCAAAGGTATATCAGATTTGATCTCTACCGATGATTTTATTTGGTGGCACCGCGCCTCCTGAGGAGGAAGTCCACTATACCGAGCCACTGTTTTGGCACCATACCACCATTTGAAATTTTTTAGAAGAGGCCATCAAAGTTCAATGGAGATTGTAAAGGGGGTGGTGGTTTGACCTACTGACTCACAATGGAAGCATGGTTGCATCCCATGGGGTGTCGATTCCAACTTGTCGATTCCACTAGTGTTGATATTACAGTTGAGATTGTAAATGGTCATAGGTGCTCTAGTTTGATCTAGCTCCACAAAATCTGGGGAGGCACGACTTTGATCTAAGGAGGCAATGCATTGGCAGGAGGAGAGTGGCAGATTTGGGTTGATCGGTGACCCTATGAATGCTGATTGCCCGAGGAGAGTGGCAGATAAGGGATCTGTGATGAGGTAGATCACACCTCTTCTGATTCCTTGAAGCTGAGATTTCCCATTGTGTGGAAAATTCGGCATGGATCGTTTCAGCATTAGATCTTCCTATGGTGTTGACCTGTGTAGCCAACCCTAAAATCATAGTAACACGTTGTGCTGTCTGGTAATTGAAGATTCTGTTAGCACCATTGGTGAACGATGCCACTGGAAGGTATTAGGAGAAATAGTCTCTCTAAATTCAAACTCTGGGGCGTTGACGTTGTATAGGGCGAGAACCATTTAAGAAGTTCATTTGGTAAATGGAGAGGAGGAAAACATTCATTAGAGATATTCGTAAAATTCTCCATTATTGTTGCAGTGGAGCCATCTCCTCTTGGAAGCGACTTGATATTAGAGATATCGAGCGCGTACATCAAAGCCTATGTATTGATAGATTGATTATCCAGCCTACATGTTGGAGATTGATCTAAATGTTAATTGAAGCCTTGTAGTGCTACAAAGGTCTAAGTCATCTATGAATTGGAATTTCTAGAAATTGAATTGGAATTTCTCCTCAACTTGTGCCTATTCCACATAACCTTTTGGATTTTAACATAACCATCAACGAACCTTTAGGGATCCTTCCTAAGTTACCTATTACTCTGGAAGGAAAAAATGTCTGTATTGATCTTATGGTAGTCCAAGGACCCTTGGATTTCAATTTTGTCCTTAGGCGAGACTATGTTTATGCTATGAAATTTGTCGTGTCCACACTATTTCGAGTGATCTCTTTCCCTCACAATTTAAACATTGTGATGGTTGACCAACTTTGATTTATCGGTCTTGATTAAAATGCTTTCCATCCAACATCCATTAATGTTCCTTATATGAAAATGGTATTTATCCCACAACGGGTTAATTATATGGAAACCACTTGTGTTTTCAGTTACCGATGCAACCGAGCCTCTCATTGTTTGCTTCACTTATTATGACTTAGATATGGTAATTGACATAGGGAACTTTATGAGGGAATTTGAAATTGATTTTCTTTCCCCTTTTGATTCTCTTCACAGGTCTTCTTTCCAAAGATTTATTCTTCCTTTTGATGAAGATCTCTTGCAAGATATGGTTGGGAAGTATCCCTTGGCATGTGTTTCTTCCAAATGGAAGCCATGATCCAAACGCCTTGAGAGGATGGTTCTTTTATTGTGTCAACATCGTTAAAAAATGAAGAAAGTTCTTATGATCATAGTTATTTTTGTTTCAAGCTCACATAAACATGAAACAACCCTTTCGGATGGTTCTTCTACTGTGTCAACCTTGTTAAAAATGAAACAAGTGGCTAGGAGGATAGTTCTTTATTGTGTCAACCTCATTAAAAATTGAGACAATTGACTCTGAGGATGGTTCTTTTACTATGTAAACCTCGTTAAAAAATAGAACAAATACTTAGGAGGATTCTTCTACTGTGTCAACCTTGCTAAAATAAAACAATTTCATGAGAGGATGCTTCTGTTACTGTGTCAACCTTGTTAAAAAATGAAACAAGTGGAAGTGAGGATGCTTATGTTATTTTGTCAACCTCATTTAAAAAATGAAATAAGGTTGCTCTAAGGATGGTTCTTTTGTTATGCCAACCTCACTAAAAAATGAAACAAACTATGAGCATAATTATTTTTGTTCCAAACTCGCATAAAAAGACCAATTTATGAAATTCATGATCATAGTTCTATTTCAAGCTCGTTAAAAAATGAAATAAGTCCCTTTTTAAACTGAGTCTTTTATATGATTTTATCAATAAACCTTTATTTCATATGCCTAATAGTAATCTACCATTTACTTAAGTAAATCAAACCACAGGGGCTTCACTCAATGAACCCCTGACATATCACTTGTGTTCATGACATATTAAACAATACCCTTAATGTGACTACATTTTGGAAAATACCTCTAAAAATCACATTATTTAACCCCCTAATAATATGAACCCAATACACCTTCCAAATTAAAAAAGCCCCTACTTTCACTAGATATTGTAGATATCCATTTTTCATTAACATTTTTTTATACCCCTTTATATTTTTTCATTAACTTTGAGCTCCATTTTTTATAATTTCCAATATAAAAACCCTTTACCCTATATATATCCCCCAATATAATATGTCATTTTTTCCTCAATATAGATACCCCAATATGAACCCATGTGGTATGGTATTTCTACCCCAATGAAGTCCCCATGGATCAAACAAAGCTTGGGGTACATGTGCCTTTCCATGGGTACATTGTAATTATGTGTTGTGTTTGACAAATTTTTAGCATATTTTTGTGATTTTCTACTACTTCTCCTATTTATCTTGAGTTACATTTGTTTAATGATGCATTGGGTAATTTGTAACATCTGTAAGAAAGAAAAAACAATACTCATCCATGTATTGTACAAGATAAATTGAGTTAATAATTAGTAGTTTTCATTAGTCAAAATGTCTCTAAAAAGTGGGGCTTTACAAAATGTCATCCAATACATGAGGCCCCATAACCTTTATTATCTGAACATGTTGATACATCATCAAAAAACAAAATCTAGCCCTAATACTAGTAGCTACACATGATGATCATGGTAGCAGACAATAGCGCGAGCTCATCAGCATAGCAAGCGACTAATCGATACAGGAACCCACACGGTGTGCCTTGGTAGTGTATAGGTAGGTCATCAATCCCAGCATTTGGGATGTCTAGAGTCAACCTCTCTAGGTTGTGCTCTAGCTCAAACAAAGCCTCTGTTGCATTGAGGTTATTTACTACAAGAGTTGTTAGCTTCTCACCGTGCTTGCCAAATCTGCGTAGTCTTGTTGGTCTCACCGAGCCCACATCAACATGATTATTTTGAATAATTAAGTTTGGATGCCAAAAAACAAGAAATTGAAAAATAAAAAATAACCAAAGTGTGAATTTTTTTACCTATGTCACCCCACTGCATCTCAGCTCGAAGTGGGATATCTGGATCACCTGTGTAATCCATGCCTTCATATGCAAAGTCTTCAATCATAATGATTTGATGTTCCAACTTGCATCCAAAAAAAATCAGGAGTATGTCGAATTGTTGGGCCATCACCACTTGCCTGGTGCACCGTCAATGTGACCCACTTCATCATACGAAGATCTTTCGGTCCTCCTGCATCTTTGGCTACTTGTGGGGTGAGAAGGGGGATCCCTCTCTAGAGAAAATGATATAACAAAGGAACCATACCCAAAAATTTTGAGTATGTCGGTTTTCATTCTAGTTAGTCACCCTTTTAGGTTGGCAACTACCCCTTAACACCAGTTTAATATGGTAGGCTGCAAGCATTCTATAGAGATCTGAATTTGAGCATTGGTAAGTAAGTGAAGTTCTGCATCCCACATAGTCATGTAATTATAAAACCGATAGTCCTCAAAGGAATCTGGTCAATGGTTTTGATATTGTAGAGTCCACGGACTGTCTTACTTTGACACCCTTTTTTCCTATACTTCTTCCTTTTTCCTATACCTATCACCTAAATAAATGCAATAGACATAAGGTTTTGTTAAGGTAAGCATTTGCATGTCCTTGTTTTCATATTTTGTCTATATACCTTACTGTTTTAATAAATTTTTCATTCAGTTATGGAATTAGCCTGTTTCTACAGCTAATCCATATTTCCGCAGCTACCTCCATTGTTGACAGGGTTCATGTGCACCAACTAAGCAAAAGAAGATGTGGATGGATGAGGAATAATCCCCTCGTGGATTTTTTCCTATTCTATGTTATGAAACCAACTCAAGAAAAGATAGAAAAGATAGATCAACGCCTTAGAATTCAGCCTCTTCGAGGGGGCAACCTCCTTTACATTACATAAATGAACAATTCTTGGATGATTCAAATGACAAAACCTCCTTTCTATATATAGGAGTCTAAGGAGTCACAATATAATCTAGCCAACCTAACAATAATAATATAAAACCACAAAAATAACAATAGAGGGATTCTATGGGGCATAGTAATAACAATATGGGGGCAATAGGGGCACAACAATATTAGTATGGGGTATAACTACAATAGTAATGGGGTAATCACTAGTATTATAGGGACCCAACATACCCCTCTCCTTCAAAAAGTGTTGTCCTCAATGCTTGAGTAATTATGGATACTTCTGCATAAAATTCTCATCCTCCCATGTGGAATCTTCAGCGGTTAAGTTCTTCCACTTGATAAGATACTCAAAAATTGAACGATTTCGTAGCTGTCGAGTTCTTGTTTCTGTGACTGCTTCCGGTTCCAATATAATTTTTCCTTCCTCGTCAAGTTCTGGAAATATTGTTTGAACTGGGAGCTTGTCGCCTATAACCTTCTTTAACATGAAACATGGAAAACTGGGTGCAATCGAGAAGCTGCAGGAAGCTCCAATTTGTATGCCATAGTACCAATCTTTTGCAACACCTTGTACGGACCATAATACTTTGGTGATAATTTATTATCCTTCTTAGCTTGCTTGAGGGACATTTGCTTATATGGTTGTAGCCGTAGGAATACCCAACCACCTACATCAAAACTTCTTTCGCTGCGATGTTGATCTGCCTGTTGTTTCATTCTATTCTGTGCCAACACGAGGTTATCCTTTAAGAGTTGGAGGACTTGTGTTGATGTTCGATGTGATGTTCCACTGCTTGAACCTTAGAATTTTCTCTTAAATATGATGTGATGGATGGTGGCTGATACCCATAAAGTGCCATAAATGGGGTCATTTTTGTTGCTGCATGGAAGGAAGTGTTATACCACCATTCAGCCAGAGGCAACCATTTGACCCATTGTGTCTATTTATCAGATACAAAGCAACGAAGATATCCTTCCAAACATTTGTTTACTATCTCAGTTTTCCCACAAGATTGAGGAT
>APFE031139399.1:46471-70163 GCA_000404065.3 Pinus taeda | reverse complement strand
AAAATTTAAGAAAATCTACACACCTTTTTTCACTTTGTAGGAGCTTGATATTGCCTCTGATGTATCTCTGTACTTTCCGATCATCTAGTTCTGAATTTTTTACCTGTAGTAGTCCTCTTTCCAACGCCACACGTCTGACCCAAATTGGATTCTCCAAGGAAGAGTTATGCGAAATCTCCCACAGTGACTTGATTATAGACTAGTTCAGTAGAGTGAACTTGTACGAAGTGCCATGAGTCACTTTTTCGACCTTTGTATCTAAAAAATGCACACAAGAAACTACAGTCCATCATCTTTCTGTACCTTCTTACGAAATTTCAATCTGATACCCAGAGAGAAATTTATGACGATTTTCCCCAGGTCACCTGTTTGGAATGTAATTCAGGAGTCTGCAAAAAGACCAATTTCCTCAGATCATATCTCCGCAAATATAGCGCGAAAAGCTCTGAAATTTGGACCCAAGGTTCAGAGCGATTTCTTCTCAAATGGGTTTTGTTTGCGACTTCTTAAACATCACAGAAAAAAGTTATAGCAAAAATTCCACGATGACCTGTTTGGAGCAGTGAAACCCTAGAATCCAAAGCTCTAATACCGAATGTTATGAAACCAACTCAAGAAAAGATAGAAAAGATAGATCAACGCCTTAGAATTCAGCCTCTTTGAGGGGGCAACCTCCTTTACATTACATAAATGAACAATTCTTGGATGATTAAATGACAAAACCTCCTTCTATATATAGGAGTCTAAGGAGTCACAATATAAACCAGCCGACCTAACAATAATAATATAAAGCCACAAAAATAACAATAGAGGGATTCTATGGGGCCAGTAATAAAAATATGGGGGAAATAGGGGCACAAAAATATTAATAAGGGGTATAACTACAATAGTAATGGGGTAATCACGAGTATTATAGGGACCCAACATTCTATCGAGCCAATCCTTCAAGAAGATCGCACTATAACACGGTCAACCTCAAAGTCAACTACAAGATTATGTGCCAAGAGAGAGTCCAAATTTTTGGAAATCTTATTGATTTTCTTTTCCAAATAGAAAATTGATTATTTAGCGATATATATTGTTTAATAAGGATCACAATAAAGATATGTAGGCTTAAAACTCTCATATTGTTACTTGGAGAAATGTTATAAGAGCAATGTCTGGTCTTTGTTTTGGGGCGCGTTGCTATATGTAAATTTTGAAGAACACCCTGTTGAAATTATTTGTGAGTAGTAGACTTGGTTCATATTTTCCATGTTGCATTGATTGAATATTGTCGACTGTCTCGTGGAGGGCCCCTACGTCTAGTACAGGTCTTTGATCGATTGTAAATAGATTTCTTTGATTTCTTAAAGTTAAATTATGGATGCTTTGTTTTGTGTTTTGAAATGAAGTATAATGGAATTTGCAATTAAACTGTTGTCTGCTTTGCTTTCTACCTAGCATAATCCTATTATTTCATTTGCTTTTTACCTGGTATAGGTTGATCATCTCATTTTCTTTCTACCTAGTGTAATTCAACTGTCTCATTTCACAGCTTACTTGTTTTTCAGTTTATTAGTTTTATTTCTTGTTTGAGTAAAGTTGCATTAGTTAAACACTGACAATATTTGCCTTGGAAATTAAGTTCAGACATCATTCATTTTCAATTTGATAAAAGGGATTTCTCTTGCACAGAGTAATCTAGTTTGGTTGTAGCATAAAATTCAAGATAAAATAAAAAACAGTCTAACAGAGTAGAGTTTAGGATCACTCTCCAATCATCCACAAGAATTGATTCAACTGAGATTAATTTTTAGGATAACCAGCTAACAACTTTAAGAACAATACTCCAATATAGTGAGTAATTCCATCTCCATATTAATTCTAAGTTTATACCTTAACAATAACATAGATATCTTAACGACGGAAAATAACTTCTAGTACATATAGTGCACTTTTGCTTCATCACTATACCTTCCTTGGTCGACAATTTATGCTGACAATTTAAGAACATTAAATTGGATAAACATTTTGACGTTGTTGTTGGGGAAGTATAAAGAGAAGTTAAAAAAAATAAGAGAAAAATTATCAATTCAAAACATGATATGGATAGGGATAGAGACTCCACAGGTAGATTTGTAGGACAAGGAAGAAGCTTAATTCCCACAAACCCACTCACTTCACCATGACTTCGAAATTCCACACCACCTACTCAAACCAGAATTCCATTTGTAGGTCGACCAAGACTTCCTAAAGTGTCAAGATTAGAAATCCAATCCAGAACTTCACCTACTTCCTCTACTAAAGTTGTAATTGAAGAAAACCCTACATACCCAGCTATAGGAGTAGTTTTTCTATCCTCCACTAGTGAACAAATTTTGGGAGAAGAATTAGAAGTTCCTAGCGAAGAAGAGGAATAGGAAACCTATTTTGACCACCCATTGATAGAAGAACTGGAAGAATTAGAAGAACCTTACATTAGTTTTGAGGAATCTGTCATGGTTGAAGAAGGGGAAGGAGAGGTACACAATGTCAATGGTGAGGAAAATAGGTTTGGAGGAGGAAGAGGAAGAGGAGGAGGTGGAGGTAGGAATAGAGGAGGGGGTAGAGGTAGAAGAAATCAAGATCCTTTTGAATTTCCTATTTTTGATGAGGATACAACCCTCAAAATGAAAAATATATCACCCTCAATTCTTCCTAATTTCCATGTAAAAAGAAATGAAGACCCAGAGACATTTCTCTTCGAATTTGAAGTATTATTGCAGATGATAAGACTATCTGCATGATGCTCAAAAACTGAAATTGTTCCCTGCTACCTTAAAGGATTCAACATTAAAATGGTTCATGAGTTTAGGAATTAATTCTATAAGAACATGGCCACAAATAAAAGAGTCTTTCTTAGGAAAATATAGATATTTTTGTATGCCTAGTAACCTTAAACATGAAGTCTTAAAAATGATAGAAAAGGAAGATGAAAATCTTGAAGACTTAGTAGAGATATTTGTCTACAATATTAAAAGAAAAAAAATGGATAATCTGGGTGAGGAAATTTTGAAAGCCCTCCTGCTCAAAGCTATCAAAGATGAATGGATTGATCTCCTTAACTTCATAAGGAAATGAGATATTTCTCAATTTCCATTTGTAGATATTTGTGATCCATATTTACATATCTCAAGGGGTAAAGCACGAGTTGGAAAGAGTCCTAGAGACCCTCTCTTATCAAGAATTAATAAATATGCAGTTGGGACAGTCAGCAGGGTAGAATTAGGAAGCTTTCTTGATAGCTTCAAGATAGATATTTTAGGGAGTCTAAGTGAATAGGTAGACACCCTTAAAATATAGAATAAGCAAAAATCTAAAAATGTTGCATTATCTATTTTCTGTCCTATATGTCGAAAGAAGCATGCCTTAAGAGAGTGTCACTTAGATTCAAAATCTATAGAAACTTGTGCCATATGTGCAGATAATAATGATACTAAGGAGTGTCCTTCTTTACCAGGTCTCAAGGTTGTATTTAATGATGAAAGAATACCAGAACAAGTAGAACCTCTTTACTTTATAGCCAAGAGACCATGGAAAAAATCCCAACCAAATCAACCACAAGGCTTTAGACCACAACAATTTTCTCAGTCTTCACAAAATAATTGGAATCCATCTTGGCAGCCTTGGGTTCAGCCACAATCACAATCTTGGAATCAAGGATGGAAAATTCCTTATGGGGCTTATGCTCACTATCAACAATATTCACCATCCTATCTTCCACAGTAATTTCTACCCCAATATAATCAAATTCCCCAAGCTAATCAATTACCTCAAATCCAAGTTCAGAATAAAAATCCACAGCTCTCCCTACCATTTACACAAAAACCAAATCAACTACCCACTCAACCACTTCTGAACCCTAATAATAAAATGCAACAACAACATGCATACAACATGGAAGGGAAAAATCCTCAAACTTATGTAGTAACCCCACTAGATCTAAATAATGTCCAATTAAGGTCTGGAAGAGTGTTACAAAGAAAACCCCTTGTTGTTATTCAGGAAGCAATAACAAATCTTCAAAAACATAAAAATCAATCCGAAGAAGAAGAGACCTCTCTCCTTCAAAAAGAGAATAATCAAACAGAAAATGTTCCAATAAATACTCCTATTATTGAACAAACCTTGGTATCAATTAGACCACCATTTCCTGAATGGTTGAGAGTTGATGAAGGAGTAGAAAAACAAATCACATTGCCTGATTATAATACGTTGGATGAATTAAGAAATGTGTGTATCAAAATTCCTTTGTTACAAGCCATAAAAGAAATACCAATCTTTGCAAAAACAATTAAGGAATTAAGTACTCAAAGACCAGCAAGAAAAAGAAAAGACATAAAAAAATTCAATTAGTCAGGAAAATTGCAGACATCATGATGGGGAAAACGACAATCCAAAAATATCTAGATTTAGGAAGCCCCATTGTAAAAATTCACATCAATGGAATAGAAATACCAAACACACCGATTGATCTAGGAGCAGCCATAAACATAATGAGTAAACAAGTTGTGGATTCACTTATGCTTCCTAACCTTCAATACACACCAACACTATTACAATTAGCAGATAGGTCTGTGCTTAAACCTGATGGTGTGTTTCAATATGTTTGTGTATCCTTAGATTCTTGGGAATATCCGGTTGATTTCATGGTCTTAACCCCCAAGAATAATCTAGAAGGACATCTATTAATCCTAGGAAGACCTTGGCTAGCTACAATTGATGCTTTCATTGGTTGTAGATCAGGTGACATGTTTATCTTAGATGGAAATTCTACCAAGAAATTTACATTATACCATCCTACAAGAACAACAATAGAAATACAGAATGAGGAATGGATAGATGATGAAGATGATGTACAACCTATTTTCACTACTGAACAAGTAAGAGAGGAATACCAAATTTTAAATCTGTTGGAAAATAACGAATCTTCCTCACATTATGACCATAGTCGAAATGAATATCTCTCACCTAGACAAGTATCATTTCTCTCCATGGAAAAATTTGGGAATTCTTTAATAGAAATCTTTCCAAGTAAAACTTTGAATGTTAATGAAAACTTGGAAGGATTACAAAAAGAATCAACTAGTAGAAGTATTATAGAAACAATCTTCTGCTTTTGCATGGCAATACACTGATATGAGAGGAATTGATCCTAAAACTTGCATACATCATATCTACATCGAATAAGGTGAAATATCAGTTAGACAACCACAATGAAGGATGAACCCAAATCTAAAAGAAATTGTTAAGGAGGAATTGCAAGAGTTGCTAAATGTAAATTTCATTTATTCAATATTAGACAGTGAGTGGGTCTCACCCCTAGTAATCATTCAAAATAAAAATAGAAAATTGAGAGTATGCATAGATTATAGGGAATTGAATAAGGAAACATTAAAAGACCACTTTCCACTTCCTTTCATAGACCAAGTCTTAGACACATTAGCAGGGAAAATTTAATTTTCATTTTTGGATGTTTTTAGTGGATATAACCAGATTCAGGTGGCACTTGAAGATCAAGAGAAAACCACATTCACCTATCCATGGGGAACTTATGCTTAGTGAGTACTTCCCTTTGGATTATGTAATTCTCTAGCAACATTCCAAAGAGCAGTCCTCAGAATTTTCTCTTATCTTATTCATGATTGTGTGGAAGCGTACATGGATGATTTCACAGTTTATGGAGATTATTTTAATGAAGCACTTGAAAATTTAGAAAAAGTTTTAATAAGATGTAAATAAAAAAATATTGCGTTAATTCATGAGAAATTTTTCATGATGTTTAACGAAGAAGTTGTTTTAGGTCACCATATTTCAGGAGATGGAATTAAGGTAGGCTCATCGAAAGTCGAGGTCATTTCTAAATTATCAATGCCAATCTGTCAATGAGATGTTAGGAGTTTTCTTGGTTTTACTGGATATTATAGTAGGTTTATAGAAAAATTCATAAAAATTGCATCTTCACTCTTTAAACTACATACCAAGGACTATGAATTTAATTGGGATCCTGATTGTCAAGCTGCCTTTGAAACTTTGAAAAAGAAAATTTCTAAAGCACCTATCCTAAAAGTACCTAATTGGAAATTGCCTTTCAATTTATCAACTGATACTTCAGGTACAACCTTGGGAGCCGTGTTAGGAAAAAAATACCTTACTCCTTATGTAATCTATTATACTAGTAAAAATTTAACTCCTACAAAGCTAAATTTTACTGTAACTGAGAAGGAGTTTTTAGTTGTAGTTCATGCCATTAACATATTCGGACATTATATAACTGGCTATGAAAATTTCATTCGATACCTAATGAATAAACCAATCACTAATGGAAGAATAACCAGGTGGCTCTTATTGTTACAAGAATTCAACATCGCTATTCTAGCCAGACCCAGAAAACAAAACACAATTGGTAACTTTTTATATAGAATTCAGAATGATAATAATGATCAACATGTAGAAGATAAATTTCCCGATGAATATCTTTTTGCAGTATCTACTAAATCACCTTGGTATGCAAATATTGATGATTATTTAGCTACATGGAAAATTCCATCTTGTTTGTCTCCTAGAGAAAAGAGGAGGATAATTCACAACAACACATTTTATTCATGGATAAACAAAGAGTTATACAAAACAGGACCAGATCTCATCATTAGAAGATGTATTCGAGAGGATGAAATACCAGAAATACTTAAAGCCTGCCATGATGAACCATGTGGAGAAAATTTATCTGACAAAGAACTGCTTGTAAAGTCTTGTAGGATATTATTGGCCTTCCATTCTCAGGGATACAAAGGAATATGTTAAAATATGTGATAATTGTCAAAGAATGGGCAAACCCACTCTTTCAAATGAAATTCCATTATAGCCACAGGTACTCATTGAACCATTTGAAAAATGCGCACTAGATTTTCTTGGTCTAATCAGCCCACCTTCAAAGAAAAAAAGGTATATTCTGATATGTACTAATTATTGTCACTAAATGGGTAGAAGCTAAAGCACTTCCTTTTTCTACTGAAAATGTTGTAGTTTCATTTATTTTTGAGGATATTTTCACTTGTTTTGGTGTTCCAAGAGAAGTTGTAACAAATCAAGGAACACAGTTTACATCCAGATTAGTGCAAAAGCTTATGGAGTAGTACATAATGAAACATCGAAAGTCCACTCCATACCATCCACAAGGCAATGGACAAGTGGAGTCTACAAATAAGGTGATTGAAAAAAATCCTTTTCCAAGACTGTACACTTACACAGGAAGGACTGGGCAGAAAAGATTTTAGAAGCTTTGTGGGCTTATAGGACTACATGGAGAAATACTACATGCCATACTCCCTATGAACTTGTTTATGGGAAGAATGCCTTACTTCCAATAGAGTTCCAGATTAAGACTTATAAAACAACAGTGTAGTTAGATCTTGACTTATCAAAAGCACAAAAGAAAAGGATGATACAACTTAATGAGCTTGATGAAATAATACAAGAAGCCCTCTAGAAGACCAGCCTAGTTCAACAACAGAGATCTAGATGGCATGATAACTACATTAAAGAAAAAAAAAATTAATCTAGGAGATTGTGGATTACTCTTTGATTCAAATTTCAAAAATTTCCAAGAAAAATTCGAAACCCACTTGCTTGGACCTTATGAAGTTGAAAATGTCTCTGACAATTGTGAAGTTAAAACCAAGGCTATTGATGAAAAGAAAATTCCTCTTTTAGTGAATGGACATCGACTTAGACTTTATCAGAAGCCATTGACAAAAGAAGAATTTGTAAAAATTTTCCAAGGTAATTTAGAATTGAAGATGGACAAAAAGAATTCTTCTTCTTTTCCACCTTATAAATTTTACTTTTCTATTCATACATATATATCTAATATTCAAAAATAAGTAAAAAAATAATAATGTATTAACATGAAAACCAACATGTTGTTGGCATGCTTATACAAAAAATTTGAAGTGAAAACCAACTCCTGTTGGCATCTTAAATTTTCTCCTTTCCAAAAAGAAATTCCTTTTCCTAAAGGTTTTTTTCTTAGTTATAGAATTAGTCACTTTCTGAAGCTCGAACAAGTTTCTACAGCTAGAACAAGTTTTTGCAACTCTAATAAAAATTTTGTAGCCAACTTGATAGGAACACTTGGTGATTCAAACTGAAGAATAATTGACAGTGCAAAGTACCTACAGGATATATCAAAGGACAAATAAGGTTAGCAAGTTAGTCAACGGTATGTGATACTTTGATTTTACAATGAGGATCAATATATTGCATATATGAACTAAGAGGACATAGCACTGCCAAGATAAAATGAAATCATTGCAAATTGTGGGTGATGGTCGCTTGTCAAAATCATCATAATCCACCACTTAAACTCCCATATTGTCCTCATTTTGAATCTATTGAAGTAATCACCGAGTCATTATTTTGAATGCGCTCTAACAATCAATTCATTCCCATGACCTTCATTATAATTCACCTGTTCTCCTATTTCTCCGAATTCACATAACCTCTCCATCTCTCCGCCACTGAACAAAACCCTACCAACACCCTTTTTTCTTGTCAAGTGAATAGTTCTTTAGACAAAGCATCTTCCATAATGGGTGTTATTGTCTGAACTGAACCAATAGGGAAGAAGTTCTTAGAAGGATATCCTTAGACTAAGGAGCTGTTGCAGAAAGTACAATGGTTACAATTTATAGAGAAATTCAATAGTTTACACAGGGAGGTGACGAAGACTTTTTCACATTATTTTCATGGGACGGAGGTTGAAATAGGAGACATCAAATTCACCATAACAGAGTCCCTAATTGCAGAAGCTACTGAGTTTACCAAAAGTGGAGAAAAATGGTTCAAAAATAGAGGAATCAATGGGTAAGATTGGAAATTTCTCCTGAAAAATCCAAACATGAACACCACCATCTTCCAAAAATGTATTCCTAGAATAAACCTTAAGAGTAAATGGAGGAACTTTCTCGTTGTACTTCAAAAATTTATTACTTGTGAAGGTCAGTTTGGATACATGTATTTCTACCACATTAGAATAATGATGAATTTTCTTGAGGAACACCAAATTAATCTTCCTTACTTCCTCTTGCATAGTCTTAAGAAACTGTCCATGAATTTTCAAAAGAAAATTTAATTCATAGACAATACCATGTACCATTGTGGATTGATAAAAATCTTGATTGAATTTCACCTTCAGAGTATAGGGGATAACTAGGAAAATTTTCTGGTAAGGAACCATTTTGAAGAAATAGCCCCTAAACAACCCAGTAATAGTAGAATCCTCAGGGGAAGGAAGCAAACAATGGAAGTAATAAAATAACAAGAACCCAAGCCTTAACAGGAATTATCAGAAGATGAACTACCCATAGTGGATATTTTGTAGAAAATGAAAAAAGGAAATCTTTGAAGAAAGAAAGCTAGCAAAAGAACAAAGGATTTAGCACAAACCAAGATCCCTCCTCATGAAACTAAGCCAAAACTAAAAAGAGGAAAGCACAGGGATCACCGACCTCAAGACTAAGGAGAAGTACTAGATTGAATATGATGGAACAAGTAGTTTCAGGAGCTACAAAGTATATTGATCTTAAGGAGAGGGATCCAACTGAAGACCTTGAAGGCTCTCTAGAAGTATCACCAAAACTGTCACCACCACCATGCAGTTCACCTCCAAGAAGTCGAGTGCACAGTCCAAGTGTTGATCCTGTTCAACAAGAGATTTATGACTACATAGAGGCATTAGAAAGGAAGGAAGAAGAAACTAAAGAATCAATCCAAAGTCTAGGAGAAGGAAGTAATCGGTTCAATGAACCATAAGAATATTCAACATCTAGTGTTTTAAAGCAAGAGATCTTTGAGCTAGAGACATTGAACATATATCTCAAAAATGAAAATCAGACATTGAAAGCACAGAATGGGATTCAAATTGAAAAAGTGACAACCTTATTCTTCATTTGAGCTTATGGTACAAAAAGAACAAGAAGTTGCAGAAAGAAAATAGGGCAATGCAAAGAGAAATCATAAACCTAAAATATAAGATCCTCATGAAGAAACCAAAAATACGAGTGGTTGCAAGAAAGAAGAAGAAAGTCAATCCTGAATGTGATAATCAGAGGGCACAAGAGAATGACAATGATGAATTGTATGAGGACATACAAAAACTCGAGTATGGGGGAATGTAGAGTCCAAGCACTACCTTACCTTGACACCCTTTTTTCCTATACTTCGTCCTTTTTCCTATACCTATCACCTAAATAAATGGAATAGACATAAGTTTTTGTTAAGGTAAGCACTTACATGTCCTCTTTTCCATATTTTGTATTTATACCTTATTGTTTTATTAAAGTTTGCATTAAACTACGAAATTGGCATGTTTCTGCAGCTAATCCATATTTCCACAGCTACCTCCATTGTTTATAGGGTTCAAATGCACCAGCTAAGAAAAAGAAGATATGGATGGATGAGGAATGATCGTGGATTTTTTCCTATTCTCTCGAGCCAATCCTTCAAGATGATCGCACATTAACATGGTCAACTGCAAGTTTATGTGTCAGGACAAAGTCCGAATTTTCCTAAATCTTATCGATTTGTTTTCCAAATAGAAAATTTATTATTTAGCTATATAGTTTATTTAATAGGGATCGTAATAAATATATGTAGGTTTAAAAATCTCATACTGTTACTTGGAGAAATGTTATAAGAGCAATGGTCGCTTTGTGTTTTGGGGCATGCCACTATATGTAAAATTTGAAAAACATCCTATTGAACTTGTTTGTGAGTAATAGACTTGGTTCATATTTTTCATGCTGCATTGATTGAAGATTGTCGACTGCCTCGTGGAGGGCCCCTATGTCTTATATAAGCCTTTGATTGACTGCAAATAGATTTATTTGATTTCTTAAAGTTAAATTATGGATGCTCTATTTTGTGTTTTGAAATGCAGTATAATGGAATTCTGTTATGAAACTAGCTCAAGAAAAGATATAAAATATAGATCAACGCCTTAGAATTCAACCTCCTCAAGGGGGAAACCTCCTTTACATTACATAAATGAACAATTCTTGGATGATTCAAATGACAAAACCTCCTTTATATATTATAGGAGTCTAAGGAGTCAAAATATAACCCAGAAGACCTAACAATAATAATATAAAGCCACAAAAATAACAATAGAGGATTCTATGGGGCACAGTAATAACAATATGGGGATAATAGGGGCACAACAATATTAATAACGGATGCAACTACAATAGTAATGGGGTAACCATTAGTATTATAGGGACCCAACATGCCCCTCTCCTTAAAAAAAGTGTTTTCCTCAATGCTTGAGTAGTTCTGGATGCTTCTGTCTAAAATTCTCATCCTCCCATGTGGAATCTTCAGCGAATAAGTTCTTCCACTTGATAAGATACTCAAAAATTGATAGATTTCGTAGCTGTCGAGTTCTTGTTTCTGTGACTTCTTTTGGTTCCAATATAATTTTTCCTTCCTCGTCAAGTTCTAGAAATATTGTTTGAATTGGGAGCTTGTCAGCTATAAGCTTCTTTAAACATGAAACATGGAAAACTGGGTGCAATCGAGAAGCTACAGGAAGCTCCAATTTGTATGCCACAGTACCAATCTTTTGCAACACCTGGTATGGACCATAATACTTTGGTGATAATTTATTATCCTTCTTAGCTTGCTTGAGGGACATTTTCTTATATGGTTGTAGACGTAGGAATACCCAATCACCTACATCAAAAATTCTTTTTCTGCGATCTTGATCTGCCTATTGTTTCATTCCTATTCTGTGCCAACACAAGGTTATCCTTCAAGAGTTGGAGGACTTGTTGTTGATGTTTGATGTGATGTTCCACTTCTTGAACCTTAAAATTTTCTCTTAAATATGATGTGATAGATGGTGACTTATAATCTTAAAGTGCCATAAATGGGGACATTTTTGTTGTTGTATGGAAGGAAGTGTTATACCACCATTCAGCCAGAGGCAACCATTTGACCCATTGTCTCTGTTTATCAGATAGAAAGCAACGAAGATATCCTTCCAAACATTTGTTTACTATCTCAGTTTTCCCATCATATTGATGATGATAAGATGAGCTATGAGCTAACTGAGTACCAAGACAGGAAAATAATTCTATCCAAAAATTTCCAGTGAAAATGGGACCTTTGTCACTTACAATAATCTTTGGGTTTCCATGTAGCTTTTGAATTGTTTCCATAAATGCAGTAGAAACTGTACTCGATTTAAATGGATGTGGTAATGCACAAAAGTGTGCATACTTGGTAAGTTTGTCAACTACCACCATGATGGCAGTCCTTCCCTCAGACTTGGGTAAACCCGTGATAAAATCCATTGGAACCTCCTACAGACATTGGTTTGGAATGGATAAAGGTTGTAATAGACCCGGTGTCTTAATTGTTTCAACTTTATTTTGTTGGCAAACCAAACATTTTGCCAGAAATTTTTGAATATCCGATTTAAGGCCTACCCAAAAATATTCCTTCTTAACCCTGTGGTAAGTTTTTAAAAATCCTAAGTGCCCTCCTAAGGGAGAAGTGTGCAATTCCATAAGAATTTTTGTTTTAGTTGGGAATTCTTACAGAGGTATAAGCGATCTTTGTACCATAAAGAATCATTTTGCAGCTAAATGTATCAGACGTACTGGAATCTTGTTGTAACTTTTGAATAAGTGCCCACACTTCTTCATCATTCTTCTGTTCCTCTATTGCTTCGTTTATCCAATCTAGTTGGATAATAGAAATGGTGCATAGCATGCTTCCACATCCTCATCCTTTCTTGAGAGTGCATCTGCCACCACATTTTTCTTCCCTTTTTTGTAGATGATTTCAGAGTCATAACCCAACATCTTTGTGACCCAATTTTGTTGCTCTTTAGAGGATAGTCTTTTCTAAAAATTAGTTAAGGCTATCATGATCTGTTTTTAACTTGAAGCGTCTTCCCATTAGGTAGGGTCGCCATTTCTTAAGTGCATGGAGTATTGCCAAAATTTCCTTCTCATAAATAACTTTGTGTAAAACCTTTCCCTTGATTGGACGACTTTCAAAAGCAATGGGTCTTTCATCTTGCATTAAAACAACACCAATTCCATTTCCTGAAGCATCACATTCCACAATAAAGGTTTTTGTGAAGTCCGATGTAGCTAGGACCGGTGCTTGGCACATTGCCTCTTAAGATGTTCGAAGTCCTTTGTTGATTTTGGAGTCCATGAAAATGCATCTTTTTTCGATAATGTTGTTAGAGGTGATGCTATTCTCCCATAATTCTTAACAAACTTGAGATAATACCCTGTCAACCCGAGAAATCCTCGCAGATGCTTTATGGATGTGGGGATTCTCCATTCCTTAATGGCTTTAATTAGGGTCTACCTTAACTCCTTCATGCGATACAATATGACCCAGATATTCCACCTCTTGTACTCCAAAGAAACATTTATATCTTTTTGCATATAATTGTTTCTCCTCCAATAGTTGTAGCACCCTGTCAAAATGTTCAACATGATCTTTCCAAGACTTGCTGTAGATTAGTATATCATCAAAAAATACTAACAAAAATATTTTAAGGAATGGTTTGAAAATGGAATTCATCAAACCTTGAAATGTTGAAGGTGCATTGGTAAGGCCAAAAGGCAAGACCAAAAATTCATAATGACCCTCATGAGTTCTAAATGTTGTTTTCGAAATGTCTTAAATCTTCATTCTGATTTGATGATATCCTGAACGAAGATCCAACTTGGTGAAGTAAATTGATCCATGCAATTCATCCAGTAATTCATTAATGACAGGAATGGGAAACTTATCTTTAATAGTGAACTTGTTGAGCTCCTTATAATCTAGACACATGCGCCATGATCCATCCTTCTTGTGCACTAATACAACTGGAAAAGAGAAAGAAATTTGACTAGGTTGAATTATACCAGCCTCTAGCATTTCTGCAACCATACGTTCAATTTCACTCTTTTGGGCATAGGGATATCTGTACAGCCTGATGTTTGGAGGAATACTTCCTGGAATCAGATGAATAGCATGATCATGATCACCAATAGGTGGGAGACCTTTGGGAGTCTCAAATACCTTGGAATGATTGTCCAAGAATTTTTGGAGATCTGAAGAAATAGATGATTCCAATGTGGAAACATCTAGTGAACATAATTGTGCAATTACACCCCTTTGCTCGTTTTTTAGAAGCTTTGTCATACTGTTAGAGCTGATTATCCTTCTTGGTTTCCCTGCAATACCCCTTAATTCAACTTCCTTTCCTTCCACAGAAAATTTCATGAAAAGTTCTTGAGAATTAAAAGCTATTGTACCCAAGCATTATAGCCAATGGACTCCTAGTACAACATCAACACCTCCCATTGGAATGGAAAGCATTGGGCTAGTCAATACATATTCTCCCATGGATAGCTTGATATTATGGCACTTTCCAGAGCAATTTATTGTTCCTCCATTTGCAACCATCACTTGACACTGGTGCTGGATATAAGAAGCAATTCAATTCTTTTTCTACCTTGCAATGAATAAAATTGTGGGTACTTCCTGAATCAATCAACACCTATTACCTTTTTCTTCTTGATTTGTCCCTCTATCTTGATGGTTTGAGGAGTGGTAATTCCCGCCAATGCATTACAATATATGGTCGGATTCATTTGTTCTTCAACTAGGCTTTGTTCCTGGAGTATATCCTCTTCTTTTGACCTTTCTTGCTCCTTTTCTTCTTCCTCTTCACAATCTATGTAGAATAATTTCTTCTTGGCACACTTATGACCTTTAGTGTATTTGCTATCACAATTGTAACAAAGCCCTTTTGCTCTTTTTTCTTCCAATTGTTGTCGTGTCAACCTTATAGGTTGTGGAAGACTAGGGGAAATAACACTTCCATCTTTATGGTTGTGAATGGTATGCTTCCTGGTTGCCATAATTTTGCTTTCCATTTTTCTTGCTAACCTAAATGCCTAGTCTAATGAATCAGGTTCCCAAAGGCGAACATCATGTTGGATATTATCCTTTAATGTCCCTATGAGCACATCAATCCTATCCTCCTATGGAATATTTTTTACCCTTATGTTCAATTTTTGGAACTCCTCAATGTGCTCCATTATTGAACCCTTTTGTTTGAGACTTATCATTTGGCTAAAAAAAGTGTTGGTTTTTGTATCCTCATAATGTGCTGTCAATTCTTCCGTAAAAAATTCCCAAACTGATAATTTGTTTACGAGAGCAAATCCATTGATACCATACAAACTAATTTGGTTCCAAATATAACGTTGCAATACGTACCTTTTGTGTGTTTTGCACATTATTGAGATCGAACAATTGCTCCATCTGTAATATCCATGTTGCGGGATCCTTTCCATCAAACTTCCTCATATTTATTTTTAGAATATGGTGGGTCTTCGATCCCACATTAGAATCTATGAAATCATTATTAACATTTCTTTTGTTCACATCATGAGTTTCCTTTACTACCTTTTCACCATTAGTAAGTATTTCTTGTAGAAAATTTGTCAAATCTGTCATCAAATCTACCATGTCTGTCTTCAAATCTGCCATGCCTCTCTTCAAATATATCTTCAAATCCATCTTCAAGTCATCCATATTAGCTTACATGCCCTTTATCTTAGATTCCACGCAATTTATCTTAGCTTCTGTTAGCTTTTGTGAGAGTGACATTCGTCGCACTTGTTCTTGTAATTTTGATATATCATGTAGCATTTCTTCCTCTTCTTCATGAGTCATGCCAGAGCTTTCAGGTTCCTTACTAGGTGTTTGCATTTTCTTTCCTCGAGGCATCAGTTATCGATAGTAATTCTCCCTTTGAATTCCTTCAAAAATTTTCAAACCAATCTCAAGCAAAAATTTAAAAGAATCTACACACTTTTTTTTCACTTTGTAGGAGCTCAATATTGCCTCTGATGTATCTATATACTTTCAAATCATGCAGTTCTAAAGTTGTGACCTGCAGTAGTCCTCTATGTCCTCTTTCCAATTCCACCAGTCTGATCCAATTTGGATTCTCCAAGGAAGATTTATGCGAAATCGCCCACAGTGACCTGATTATAGACTAGTTCAGTAGAGCGAACTTGTACAACGTGCCACGAGTCACTGTTTCGCCCTTTGGCTTTGAAAAATAATACAAGAAAATACAGTCCGTCCTCTTTTTGCACCTTCTTATGAAATTTCAACCCGATGTTCAAAGAGAAAGTTATGACGATTTTCCCCAGGTCACCTATTTGGAATGTAATTCAGGAGTTTGCAAAAAGACCAAATTCCTCATATCATATCTCCGCAAATATAGTGCGAAAATATCTCAAATTTAGATCCAAGGTTCAGTGTGATTTCTTCTCAAATGGTTTTTTTTTTATCTTCTGAAACATCTCGTAAAAAACGTTATAGCGAGAATGCCACGATAACCTATTTGGAGTAGCGAAACCCTAGAATCTAAAGCTCTAATACCAAATGTTATGAAACCAGCTCAAGAAAAGATAGAAAATATAGATCAACGCCTTAGAATTTAGCCTCTTTGAGGGGGCAACCTCCTTTACATTACATAAATGAACAATTCTTGGATGATTCAAATGACAAAACCTCCTTTCTATATATGGGAGTCTAAGGAGTCACAATATGACCCAACCGACCTAACAATAATAATATAAAGCCACAAAAATAACAAAAGAGGGATTCTATGGGGCATAGTAATAACACTATGGGGATAATAGGGGCACAACAATATTAATAAGGGATGAAACTACAATAGTAATAGGGTAATCATTAGTATTATAGGGACGCAACAAATTCACGATTAAACTATTGTTTGCATAAGGAATTTCCTTTGCTTTCTACCTAGCATAATCCTATTATTTCATTTTCTTTTTACCTGGTACAACTTGATCATCTCATCTGCTTTATACCTAGTGTAATTCAGCTCTCTCATTTCACGCTTAGTTGTTTTCCAGTTTACTAGTTTTAGTTCTTGTTTTAGTGAAGTTGCATTAGTTAAAGAGTGACAGTAATTTCCTTCGAAATTAAGTTCAGACATCATTCATTTTCAATTTAATAGAATAGATTTATCTTACACATAGTAAATTAGTTTGGTTGCAGCATAAAGTTCAAGATAAAATAAAAAACAATCTAACAGAGTAGAGTTTAGGATCACTCTCCACCCATCCACAAAGCTTGATTCAACTCAGATTAATTTTTAGGATAACCAACTAACAACTTTAAGAACAATACTCCAATATAGTCAGTAATACCATCTCCATATTAATTCTAACTTTAGACCTTAAGAATAACATACATATCTTAACGACATAAAATAACTTCTAACACATATAATGCACTTGCGATTCATCTGTATACTTCCTTGGTCGATAATTTATGCTAAAAATTTAAGAGCATTAAATTGGCTAAACAATATCAATGTGTTTGCCTTTGAGTTCGGACCTTGGAAAATAATTTTTTGCTAGTTAAGTGGAAATTGTTTCACCACCTCGTCTATGCCCATACGAAAAAATTCCCACTCCACAACATTGGAGCCTAGATAATAAAAAGTTTTCATCAATATCTATCATGAGTTTATGATCCCCAATCACGAAGCACTCTTCCTCTATATTCCATTTTCTCATCATCCATTCCAACAAGTCTAGCTGGGCCTTCATGCTTGGGATTGTGAAAAATTTGTACAAGCCACAATTTCTTAGAGCTTGTAATGTTTGTGGATGTTTCAAGGCTGCAACATATTTTTATTCATGTTCGCACTCTCTCCACTCCATTTTTGTGGATCAAAACCCTGCAAATAAACATGAGGATCATTAGCAAACATTGTGGTAATTTTTTGCAAAAAAATTGGGCATTTTTATTGGTTTTTTCAAACCCCTCGACGTTGTGTGTAGACGCTTTTGAAGATGAGTATGGATTTGTGTGGTTCTATACCTAGAAGTTGCGTAAATCTCATTTTTGTGTGTAAAAAAATTAGTCGGTGTGCAAAGGCCAGATGAAGAGGAATTGTGCACACCAAGGGAAATTTTTGAATTAATAAAACCCCCCTAAAAACTTAAAGACATGGTAAAAATAAAGAATAAAACAATGAAAATGAAGATATTAGAGAGATTGTTTACCTGGAGAATATGGCTCGTGTTTTGGTCCAACGATTTTCCTAGAATCTGCCTCTGAAGTTTTGGTGAAAAATGCTCTTTATCACTCTCATATGGTAAAAAACATAAATGGTAATTTTTTTTTTACTTTTTTTTGGAATTTTATAAGTTTTTTAGGCCCATTAAAATATTTGTTTTCCTATTAGCCTTTGAAATCCAAATTTTTAATTCTTTTACTATATTTTTGGGCAGTGGTGATAATTTTTGAGTTTAAGTGTGCAGAAAATGGGTTATTTATGAGAATGAATCATTTTGGTGTCAGGTATATTTTTATCATTTTCTCAAACTCGTTAAAAACTTATGAAAAAATGAAACTCATGAGTTCTCTTTAAGCTGTTTTCATACTCCCTAAACATGAAAAGATTATTGAGTACTTCACTATTCAAACTCGTAAAAATAAATGAAGAGTTGTCTATTCAATATAATTTTACACCTTTTGTGGACTGAAATAGGCTATTTATGAAAAAGGTATGTTGACTAATCATGGTCAATAGAGTTCTCTCTTGTATGATTTTTCCCTTTTTCGGGCTTGAGAGACTAAATTGATGAAAAAGGACACTATGAAGTTTACTTATGTTTTTGTCCTCACTCTGTAAAAATGAATAACACCGAGCTTTACTTTCTCTGGGCTCGTTAAAATTTTGCATTGAAAGAATTGAATGAGTTTTCTTTTTGTGTCTTTCCAAAATCTTTAAACATGAAAATGGCATCGAGTTACCCCTTAACTGGACTCGTAAAACTTAAACAGTGTAGGACTCGTTAATCATAACGAGATTGGACCACTCCTTCCTAGCGTTCATTAAAAATATTTCAAAGGATTCATCCAAAGGATGAGCTTACATGACAAGAATATGTTATCATCCTCGAGCTTGCCAAAAAATAAAGAAGTGCTTCCCAGTAATGGTGGGGGGGAATTGGGAAATAATGTTTTTTTTTTTAATATTACAAAAGAAGTATGTCTCTCGTGAACATGAAACTTTGTCTCCTTTGTGTCCAGGTTAGGAAATCCATTTGTATCTCAGTTGACCATACCTCATTGAAATTTTTTAGTTAGTTTTGGGTAAAAAAATTTAGTCAAACGCTGCCAAGTCAAAATGTTGTGTCATCGATATGTTCAAGAGAAGTTCAACCTCAGTCAAAATTACCTTGCAATTTGTAGCCTTCAATCACATCGGTAATCCCTAAGTCAGTCCTGGATTACTCCAAACTATTGTTATTCAAAAATTGACATGAGTTTGCTATCATAGGCCCTCCTATAATGGGTCACTTCCTATCAACTTTAGCTCACTATCTAGGAAGTGGATCTAGAAACCTTCTTTAGGACCTTGGAGTCTTTATTCCTTAATGGCAGGTTTCTCGCCTTTGATAACATGTTCTCATCATTGATCTTTGATCGAATGATTCTATGAGTGTTTGAATTGAGGACATCTTTTCACACTTCATAGATTGTACTAGAAGTACCTTGAGAAATATTTTCATTATTGGTGGTTTCTCTCACACTTGTTAATGGTTCACATCATTGAATGGTAATCAAGTGGTCTCTGCCATGTTCAACTACGATATATTCACTCACATGGTTAGGTTCGTACTACGAATCGAGAGATGGAGATCAAGACCCTAGATCTAGTTTCATCCATCTAGTCTACATGGAGTTATTAAATATTCATGATTGTAAAAATAGATCCATTGAAGGTTGGATCCATACTGTGTTGTCTATTTACATGGATCATTAAGTGTATTTATGTATTGGTTCTCTGAGACATTTATGCTCGAGTATGGGAATTCCTACCTCAATGATGATTTTATATTGCATTGTAACATTTGATTGATCTTTTCAGGTCTCCAACTATGGTCTCTAACCTAAACCTTTCCATGATAAAGCATTTCATTTATCAAACATCTCTTCTAACTTTTCACATTAGTGGGGAATATCTTACATGTTATTTGGTTGCATTAGGCAAATGACCATCAATCTAGATCTTTTTCTATCCATTAGAGTGTTCCAAAGCATCCCCCTACAAGGCTGGAACATAAACAATCCAAAAAAGAATGAAATTCCTAAATCTTAGGGCCCAAAAATGTATTTTCAGCTTCCTGCACAGTTCCCTAGTCCAGTTTTGTGAGACCATTAGAAGTTGCAAAAAAATGTGCTCTGTCTTACATTGTGTCCTTCACACATGACTCAATGCAAGTAAAAATTAAAAATTTAAACTGTAGAAGCTTTGTTAGTCGAATATTTCCCAACTAACAACTTCGAATTGATGTTTACTCAAACCTGATATCTCCCATCATGGAGCTACTTCCCTCTCTTTTTGGATCCCTTATCCAACCATTTGTGGATCTCATCCCTTAGGAAGAGGATCCCAAACCTCCTCCTCTTGGCCTATAAATCAAAAACAAGCCAGATGATTCGAGAGGAGCATTGAAGGTAGGCTTATGGTATAGAAATAAGGCAACAAGGCTTTTCATCCGAGGAGAAGGTTGGAGATTGTGGGAAGAGGCTTGTAACATCAAGGCTTTAAGTTTGTAAGTTTTTTCTCCCTTTATTTAATAAAAAACAATTTTTTTTTCCTAATTATGTCTTTTCTAATATCATTTGTAGGATTCCTTGATCACTCACATAGGTTATGATTGCTTATTGATTCAATTTATGATATATGTTGAGTTAAGGTTTTCATTAATCTTTCATTATATACACTAGATACTTTGATCCTTTGTGTGTTTCCATGTATGCAGGCCTCCTTCAAAACATCATGGAGAAGCTATGGAAAGAGTTGGAATGATCTCTAAAGCATTGAGGATATGTTACCTATGGAAGGCACTAAAGGGCTTCAACAGGCATTTAGTTAAAACAATAAGTGATTATTACTTGTTTCACTACAATTGTAAGCTAAGGAAAAGTAGCAGTTCTTTTCTTGTTTGTTACTAGATTTTCTTTGAGATTTAGGAAGATTCATCTTATACACAAGAGAGATGAGTCCACCCAACAACTCTTTTCATCACACTCTTTGTAGGAGATATGTTTTTGATATAAACAAAACATGCAACTACTTTTGCCCAATACTCATTAGACAAGTTTCTTCCTTTCAACATTCTCCTTGCCATGTTCATAATTGTCTTGTTCTTTCTCTTTGGTACACCATTCTTGTGTGGTGTGTGATTAGGATCTCTTCAGCTACCGAAATTAACCAAGATATTTTACTTTTGTGATGTTAGAATAATTGCATGTGACAGAGTATGAAACACCCACATGTGCATATTGTAAAGAAGATGTAACTTAACGACAACCATCAAATCAAAGAACACAAACACATTGATAATAAAGTTCACCCAGTGTGGGTTATGTCTCCAGGCCCAGTGTCAGGAGTGGGGATGCCGCTTCATTGAATGTTGCAAGATGATGATGATGTACATGGTATATTCTTTGTCATTACAAGGATCAATTCCCTCAACCAGAGTGGCATGTCTCTCCATGAGACATTATCCCTATAGGAAATCACACTCAAATGGGCCCTCCTTTAGCATGAAAAGCTAATTAATTCAAACATGACGTGGCATACTATTATCCTTCAACATAATGGTAACAAGGATCTCAACAACAAAAACATTATCTCATCAAATAAAAATAAAGACATGGCATCACTACATCATTTACCTCCACTTTCAGGGATGTCTTGAAAATGCATAGCTCTGCTGATGAAATAGGTTGCATCGTATAATTCGTGGGACGAAATGGTGTTAAATTATTATAAACTTGGCCCCTTTCTGACACTGTCAAATTCTGGACCCTCGGGAATCTCAAATATTCCCCCAAATATTCCTTCCTAGAGATGACTTAAAAATCCATTGCTTGGATGAAAATTTTGAGCACACCACTACGTTCCTATGGAATTCTGTGAAAATTGACTATAAAGTCAAAATCATTCTGCCTCTATAAAAAATCAACCTCTAAGGTAATCCTTTAGATTCCTCAAGATTCTACCAAGATTCCTCACTACTAACTCCCTAAAATTCTACTGCTCAGATGAGGAAATTGATCACATCTTCATTCTCCTAGATAAATTATGGTTCATTTGAGTATAAAGTTGACATGATTCTGTCAGTGCGAAAAATTGCTCTCCAGGGAATCTTTTAGATTCTCCAAGATTTTACATGGAATATTGTATGGAATATTCAAGAGAATATTTCCCTGGAATATTCTCTTCCTTGAAAATTTCACCAATGTGCTTCTGCACTTGTATTGGTTCCATTGCATACAAAAGGCTCTGAGTGGCTCTCGTTTCCTACTCACGACCTCCTCCCATGTAAATAACAAAGGCTTATATAACATTTTGTGGGTGGAGTTAACAAAGACTTCCTTAGCCCAGTTGGTTGGTGTGACTAAGTTAAGTGGTTTGTGGTTTGGGATGTCCCACGGTCAAATGCTTGTGGAGTCTCCTATTTTGTTTACAAACAAACCTTGGTTGTGATTTGTTTAAATATATATATACCTACATATAGTAGGTTATAACAATATGCATATTTAAAACAACACCCAAACAAAAATCCCTTGAAATTTGAAGGCAACTTGTGCCCGCTAACCAATTAAGTCTTTCAACTAACTTTGACCAGTCTTGGGGTGCCATGTGGCACCATTTTATTGGCCCACGTGGTAGAACCCCATTGGTCCACTTGCATGCCACATCAACATCTACTTAGTTTCTAGGTGTATGATCATCCTGTCAGCATCCAGTTAAGATGCCATGCGTCTACCATGTTAGTGATGGATCCTGCCAATGTTGACTATCCTTTTTTATTAGGTTACCACGTGGTGGTATGTGGGTCCACCTGTTGTCAAAAGTTTCATTATTTTCCACAAAATTCAGATGGGCATAACTTACGCATATGTACTAGGATTTTAGTGTCATTTACGTCATTGGAATCAGGATGGCGAGCACTACGATTTGGTCTTGGTTTTGGTGAAATTCAATAACTTTGATTTTTGAACCTTTTCTTAGCCACTTCTGAATTCTGAGCATTCTTGGAGCCACTTGGACCATTCCTCCCCACTGAGGATCTTTCGGCCCTCCAAAAGCATGAACACAATCTACAACTGTTGTGTTACATTGTTTGCACCACAAGTGTCCTGATACGTCACACTACCTTCTCCTTCACCTTTTTTCTTTGGAACCCTAAGTGATGAACCGACACCTACATCCTCTGCAAACTTGTCGTACAATTTTTGCAACCTACATGCCCAAGTACATGACCAATGATGACCCAAGCATCCCCATACATTCCAAGAGTTTATAACACACACTCTTTGGTCAAGTTTACATTAGAATATAATGAGATACCCCATATATCAGTAAAGGCCAAAACATCATCATTGCTTTAATAAGCAATGGAAAATACATCATCACTTTTACAATTTAAAACATAACACATGATTTAAAAAATGCATCCATGACAAGCTACTATATCTAGTAAAACCATCTCTCACTCATCAAAGTGAATGGGTC
>APFE031139399.1:16896-36397 GCA_000404065.3 Pinus taeda | reverse complement strand
ACTCAATTATCATACAATTCCTAGAAACCAATATCTTGTCTAGATTTGGCTGCCCAGAGAAAATCATAACAGACAATGTAGCTGCCTTTAAATGCAAAAGAATGATCAACCTCTGTCACAAATATCATATCACCCTAGGTCATTCAATAGCCTATTACCCTCAAGGCAATGGCCTAGCCAAGTCCTCCAATAAAAGCCTCATCAACATCATCAAAAAGGTCTTGGAGGAGAACAAAAAGAATTGGCATAAGAAGCTGGTAAATGCACTATGGGAAGATAGGTTGACCACCAAAAGATCTATTGGTACTAGCCCATATGAATTGGTATATGGCCTGGAAGCTGTGTTCCCATCATCTCTTGGGGTCCCTGTGATTAAATTGCTGCAGGAAATACAAGCTGAACCCAATGATATCCAGAGGAGGATCAATCAAACAATTCACTTACAACAAACAAGGGAAGAAGTGTATCAGAGAACCCAGGTTCTGCAAGAGAAGCTAAAAAAGGTGTTTGACAAAAGAACAAAAGATAAAGACTTTTTCATAGGAAACAAAGTATTGAAATGGGACTCTAGGAGGGAAGACAAAGGAAAGCATGGCAAATTTGACTTTCTGTGGAAGGGACCATTTATAATTCAAGCTGCGCAAGGCAATAACACCTTTTTTCTAAAGAGTCTGGATGAGTCAAATAATGATGAAGGCCCAGTGAATGGGAGAATGCTCAAGCACTATTATGATCCATGAGCATAGCACAGTCACATATTGTACATAAATATCTATATTTTCAGCATTTTTATTTTTACAGCAGATAGATAAAAGAACAACTACAATAGATTTTGAAGAATGATCAGCAAAGCTATATCAAAGATGAAATAGATGCTTGAAAACTCCACAAACAAGTTTGAGGAAGGTCTACAGAATAGAGAATCAATGATAAACAGTGATACAGGTCAGCAAGACACAAAGTGGTAATTCTTGTACAAATGAGGTCATAAGACACTGCATACCAGCTCTCTAGATTCAGATCAAAGGTGTCAATACTAGAGAGGATTCACTGCAGTAAGGAAAGGAAAATAAGGCCATCTGACCTGTTGTTCTTATCTTAAACCCAGGAAAAGCCATCCCCAAGTGGAGCCATTGTTAGGTTCCTATACCAATAGGTTTCATCTTTCATGATTGACAGTGGAAGGGCTAAATATGTTCATCATTGCAGGCTGCAAAGGTTCCATATTTTGTGTACATATTAGGAAAATTAAAAAATGAAAAGAGGGTATGCCTTAAAATAATAATCAAAAGGAAAGAAAATCAAATGGTCAAAAGAATAGTGAAAATGAACCCAAACTAAAGACCAGGAAAGTGGCCAGTCAAAATGCCACTACCATCTTTTGGCAGTAACACAGTCTACAAACACTGATGCTAATCATACTTGATGGATGGCCCAACAGTCTAATCTGGACCATGCCATGTTTAAATTGTTTGTTACAGAATAGAGAATGGTTCCTGTCCAAACAGCTTAAGCTTGGCAGATGACTAGCTAGGTAGAGAAATGAAGGAGCCCAACTGCTTAATCTAGGTCCTTGGAAGAAATAAGGGTAGATTTAGATAGGAGGGCAGTCAAAAGAAAAAGAGAACAATCAGGATCTACTAATTCAAGTGCACCCACTTCAAGTGAAGAAAAAATGTTAGGATTACTAGGTTGGGTAAGTAGTGCAAGGTTGCAGAAATGAAGGGCCATCACCAATTGGCTTATGAAGAGCAAGACTCATTTCGTTCAGGGTATTGGCACCATGGCAGAGGTTTGAGGACACAACAATGGAAGCATGTCTAATTTCCCCCTTTTTCCCAAGCATCATTTACTAACATCCCCCAAGGACCTTGAGATCTGCTCAAGTGCCCTATTCCACTTCATTCCATGACCAAGTATCAGGTCAAACTATGGAGTCCAGGCAAGGGAAAGAAGCCACATTTTTTGTGTAAAAATCTTCACTGTCATTTCCCTCATCTTCCATTCCCAAGTTTTACTTCTTAAAACTTAGTCTTTGCCCCAACACTCACCTCACAATGTCATATTAACAACTAATGTACTATCTAGCTCCCTAAGCATCCCCCTTCCCTAATTCTATAAAGATCTATGTAAAATCCCAAAAGTCTATGTAAATACCCTCCCCCTAGCACTATATCTATACAGCCATCTCTTGGGGAATATTAACCCACCAGGGGTTAATATCAACCCTCTACCACCCTAAACTATGGGTTTTTGTTAAAAAGCTATGACTAAAGCTCAAAAAATCAAAATCCCCGCCCTCATTAACCCTTCCTACCCCTTTTTCGCGCTAAAATTTGTCTTTGTAATGTTTTTTTTAATTAAAACATTATTAAACTAACTCGCTACCCTATGTCAAAACCCACCCCACGCGCATTATATTTAAAACGATTAATTTAATCTGCAGGTCCCCATGTCTTAACACGCCATCGCATCGCTCTGCCCGCAAACCTTCCGATCGTGAGCGACGCGATCCAACGATGGGCGATCGATTTCCCAGGAGAGATGCCCAATGTTTTGCGTCCGGGGGATTGGCGGTATCACCGCCATACCCCCGCCATGCGTCAGCCTCCCGAAGTGCGGAGCCCCCCCCCCCATAATACCACTTACCGCCCTGGGGTGCTCCGGGGAAACCGCTTACCACCCATCCCCTCTCGCTGACGTCACACCCCCGTCAACGTGACGTCACCCCCTCGTCCGCCACCACTACTCCATGTCGGCCATCCACCCGCCTGCCCTGCCACCGTGTCACTGCCACCTAGCCACCCACGTCAGCTGCCACGTCACCCTGCCGTACCCGGACCCACCAATGATGTCATGCTGATGTCATCACCAAAAAGGCGCCAAAAGGCCAAAATTGCATAAAAAGTCGGGAAATGACCATTGTTTTTCATTTTAACTCGAAGTTTTCAGAGCAGTGTGCATGCAAAAGACATCGTTTACGGCCAAAATCAAGAATTCGTCCACCAAAGTTGTTGCCGCCCTCAAAGCCGACTCAAATACCTGCAATTGATCCAGCTTGACGCCTCCTGCACTGAAAAATCCAAGTATTTGCCGCAAGCGACCTCCTTCACCCATATTTCTCCCATTTTTCTCCTAAATTCCTGTAAAAAACTTTGCAAAAGCTCCTCACAGTCAAACTATCCATTAGAACTACCTAAAAACCTGGTAAAATCTCTACACTCCAAAGCTCGGCAAAAACCCATTCCCTTCTGCGAAATTCACTGTAAAAACTAATTGAGGAAGCCGAGCTACGGGCTAAAATCCCATGTAACTGCACACTCATCCCTGTTATCAAAATTCCCCTTGAAAAACCAACTAATTAGCTCAAAACACTCTAGTTTCTTCCAACAGAGTGCCCCACAGTTCATCAAACTTGTAAAGAGTTTCCTCATACTCTCAGAGCTGCTCACTTTCAAACACAATTCAGTGGGCATTCTTCAGCCTTTGCACCAATCCTAAACTCAAGTAAATATCCAGTTAAAATCAAACATGGCCACTCCATCTGCTCTTGATGTTGCTCCTGTCAATCCACCCAGTAAGGAGCTTGAAGCTATGCCACTTGTGGACAGTGATTTCCTCATTGCAGATTTTGTGGCAGAAAGGAACCACTTACAGACATTCTGCCAGCTAAGGAACAGTCACTTGGACAACAGTGACATGTATGGCAACGTTTCAAATCCCAAATGGGATCCATCATAAGGATTCAAAAGATACAAACCACAGATCTCTAAAATCCAGAGACATGTATGGCATCTGGGAGTCTAATCTACCTACCTACTTCTTGCCATCTGTGAATGTCTCTCCTGAAATCATTCACCTCTGTGCAGAAAATTATGACCAGAAGCTCAGAGCTGTAAAGTCTCCATCTGGGAGCATCCTCTTTTACATAACTCCTGATTCCATCAATCAAATGCTGAATTACAAACAAACCCAGCTGCTATACCCTTTTTCCATAAAGTATTTGCTGGATGAGGGGCTCCAAGCTCTCTAGCATGGACATTGCTGCAGTTGCCAAAACTTTCATGAGAGCAGACTGCCAGCCTTCTGGGCCACCTCCTTTCCCATATGCAAATTTCAATGAGGTAGGCAAGCTGCTGGTGGACATGTTAACCTCTGTGCTGGGGTTCTCCACAAATGAGCATGTTGATGAAACTGTGCTAGTCATGCTATTTGCATATAGCCCTGGGAAGCCCCCTGCTGTAAAATACAATTATGCCAAGTTTATTGCCAACAAGATACATGACCAACTGGTGAGGCTAGACTAGGAAGCAATATTCAAATATTCATCATACATCTATCACCTCTTCATGTACTATCAGACAGACTTCTTCCAGTGCCACATCAAGAAACTGGATTCACAGGGTGAGAGGAGGTCTGTCATCTTCTGGTCTTCAGTTTTCCATCAAGTCTAGAACTCTCCCTACTCCTACTGTGAATTTATTGACCAATTTGTCTATCCAGTCACATGCCTCTTGAAGAGGTCTCCTCCTACCAGATTGTCCAAAGATATGCAAAAAATCTTACAACTGTCCAAGAATTATAAAATAGGTGATTGGTATTTATACCAAAATCACACAGTCATCAGGATCTATGGCTGTGAGCTCTGTCCTTACAGGCTCCCAAGGTATGTGCCTATGAGATTGTTTGCCTTGGAATACTATAGGCAACTCATCAATTCTGACCTTACACACTTCCATAGTGCCAAGAAGAAAGTCAATCTCAAATTCAGAGACCATCTAGGCCCATTCATCATGAAAGAAAGATGGTTGGCAAGAGGCTGATCAAATATTGGGGCAACAACTTAAACTCAAAAGGAGCTTCTGGTGGGTCCCTTATGACCCTGAAGGCTTTATCAGTGCTAGAAGATTCAAGTATAGGCTGCTAGCCTATAAGCATTGTCCATATCCACAAATAGAACAGTTTGCCAACCAAGATGAATGGGTGTCTAATTCATTAGTAGAAGAATTTACTCAGGAGGAAACAATGGAGCAGACTGTGAAAGACTTAGAAAAAACTCTTGACTTGGATTCTTGTCAGCAGGTCATATTCAAGCAACCAATCCAAGTGGGAGAAGGCACATCCACTGCTGCAGTTGCACAGACTACCCAACAAGCATCTACAACCACCACTACAGCAAAAGGAAAAGAGATAATGGATGAACAGCAAGAGACAGAGGTAGGGCAACCCAGCACTTCAAAGGATCAAAGTCAAGGGCAAGCCCCTTTACAACAAACTAAACCACCCCAAATCCCAGTTTTGCAAACACCTCTCAATGAAGAGAGAGGCAAAAAACGTGATAGAGAGGAGGTCACACCTCCAAGTGGGTCAACGCAGCAGTCAGAGGCCAAGAGGCCAAGAATTGACCCTGAAACCGAGGAAGAAGACATCAGTGAGCAAAGAGCAGAAAGCCAAAGCAGAGAAAGATAGTCCAGCCAGCAGACTGCCACTAGTTCATTTCAGCAGGAACAGGCCATGCAGCAAGGCATGGAGGTATCCTCCTCAAGGCAGCAGGGCAAGCGACCAACTGGAGTCAAAGGGTCATTCATGGAAATCAAGGCCCAAAATGAACTTTTAAGAGTTCAACTGTATGATCAATTTTTGAAGACAACACCCTCCAAGCAGCAGAGATTGATGGGAGCATATGACATCAAGGAAGATAAGATGATCTTCACTCATCTTAAGCCTAAAGTGCCAAAGCCCAGATCATCTGCAAACTACACCAAAACAAGTCTAGAAGTCCTCTCCAAGGACATACACCCCATGGATCAAATAGAGCTGCACAAACAAACAGGGGAAATGGTGTATGCCACACTGGCAGATAGGGCCATGCTGGCCCATCAGTTAAAAGAATCACTAAAGAACACAAATACTCAGCTTGATTTGGAAAGGATGTCTTCCACTGCTAAGGACAACAGAATAAAGACTTTGGAATACATAATCATTGATCTGGGACATTATCCAAAAGATCCAAAGGGTGTTAGGGCCCTTATCAAGAAAAAAGAGGATGACATTATTACACTGAGAAAGTAGGCAAAATTGCCTCCAACCATTCACCCTCAAACGACAGAACTTGTACAAGAGAAGCAAGTTGATGAGGCCATGGATCTACTTCTAGTGATGAATCAAAGAATATTGCAAATGGAGGCAGAATTGGAAAAGGCATTGCAGGACAAGCAAGGGGAGTCAACCTCCCAGCCCCCTCAAACTTCTACAACTCTTGGCCCTGCCCCTCCTACACAAGCAGCAGCAGCCCCTCCTGCCATTCCAGCACCAACCACAGCCACATCAGGAACAGAGCCAACAGCAGCAACATCAGCAGCAGAATCTAGCATGAGTATGGAGGACTTGATGAAAGTTGTCAAGGAACTTGAGGTTCAGGTGAGAGAAATCAATGAAGCCAAAGATAGACTGGCCAAGCTAGAGGCCAGCTATGACAAGTTCAAGATGACTGTAGCAGAGAAGCAAAGAGAAATAAAGGCCTTGGAGGCCAAAGTGAAAGCTTTGGAAAAAGAATTGCTTCTTAGCAAAACTCTAGTAGAAATAAAGAATATAATCTGGGCCAAAATTGGCCAATCAATCCATGACCAATGGAGGTCAATCCAGGCAATACATGAGCAGATCGAACTAATAGGCATAGCTCATGTTGAAATACAAAGGGCCAGAATAGCACTAGGAATCATGCCTGAGCAGGCCAATAAAATGATACATTTCCTCAATACCCACACTAGGGAGGAATTGGCAGCACTAGAAATAAACATCAAAACAAACACCATCTCGACAGCCAAGAAAGTGCTGACTTTGAGGAATTTCACTCAAACACTAGAAAGAAAATTTCAGGATATGAAGGCAGAAATTGATGAATTCAGGGCAAAGATGACAGTATTGCAGGATAAAGGACTGCCAAGTCTAGTGACTGGCACAGGACAACTGGTGTCATATGATCAATATATCACAAGGATCAACAATTATGTTGAAAATCAAATAACAACATCCAACAACTCCACAGATGAAGCAGGGCCCCCCTCTGGGCAGTCTCTGTATGACAAATTAGATTTTTTTTTTTTATTGAGCATGAGATAAATCATATGTTTGAAGTGCCTCCAAATTTCTACAGATATACAGAAGCAGATGAAACACTGGTAAAGATAAGGAGACATCAGCTACCTCCAGTTGATTAGTGGCAGGCAATGCTGGAAATTCTACCCAGGTGATTCCATTATATTATTCCTTTTTTGTGAAAATTTAGATCTCAGTCACAGTACAGGTCAGCAAATAATCCAGCTCGCAGATATCACAGGAAGCATCCGTACAGTGACTCCTCAAAGCACTCAGACAACAGGCTCAACTAACGCAGAATTAAAGGCACAGCTACAGCCAACTTTCCTGAGCCAAAAGGTCAAAAGTTGTCTGACAGAAAGATAGCTGCCATCTCAACATTAAATGTTGTATTTATATCTTTCATTTACCTTTTGTAAGAGAGTTGTTGGTGCAATTTATTGCACAATAACTCACTATTGAGATATTTTGTATCCTATTTTTGTATATATATCCCTCAAAGAATGTATTGAGGGTCGGTTGTAGTGAAACTCTTTCAGAAGAGTTGTATTGTATATCTGAGACATTTTGCTAATACAAATTGCTGGTGGAGTTCCTGGTTCCTACACTGTCTGAAGGTGGAAATGAATGGCTCTGTTATGTTGCAGAATTCCTGTGTCATTTGCTGGATCAATAAGTTATTCTGAACTGTGTTCTTGTTTTTCTTTGTATGCAATAATTCATATATGTTCATGATCATAGTAAATAGAGAAAAAGAATAGCCTAGGATTTGTTTGAATACACCCTATGCTCAATCTTTATTTCTAAATATGTTTTCTTCTGGATTAGCCATGGATATGAATTCTTAATTGCTCATGTCTAAACTAATTCTATCACTGTGAATATTGTTTAAGAATTCTTAACTGCTATTAAGAAATACTTTCATTTTTCCCTTGTTAGCATAGTGAAAGATTCTCAATTGCCGTTCACTCACTGATTCCATAATTTCATCACATAATCTAAGAAATTGTTCCACAGATGCCTATCTAGCTTTGCAGTAATACTCTATCTTCAAAAACATACTTCAGCAACACACTACCTGAACTCCATTGCCCAATGGCCCTAACTGTTTTGTAATCTATACCTCAACTCTGTTTGAATTCACCAACCAACCAAATTAAAAACAAAATTAGCACATCTTAACTAGCCTAAAATCATCCACCAACAAAGCTAAATCATAAAGAGAGAGCCTTCTTTGGTTGCAGGTAGGCTAGGACCTGTAACTAAAAGATTGGTTAGTGGTTACCTCAGCCGTATTCCCTTTAGGAAGCAGGGAACAACCTGAGTGATAAGAATTAGCATTAAATCAAAGTGTTCTTCGTATATATTCAAGTGCATGCCAAGGTAGCACGCTTTTCGTATGTGCAAAATCCACATATAAATTGACTACTTTGAGGATGTGATCATATATCTTAAAAGTTGATGCAAAGGAACGCTCAACTAATGATAAGCATGTGACAAATGCATTGCAATACAACCTAAATAGTAAAGGGAAGGAGGCAATGTTAATTTGGAAGCTCAGGGACAAATTCTCTCCTTTGGACAGTCTTCCTCATTTGGAGAAGACCCTCTTTGCCCTTGGAAGAATTTAATATGGTCAAGGAAAAATATATTTTTAATATGAAAGCCCACATGTGAACAAAAGTACAGGTAAGCCTAAAGGACAAATTGGGTCTCCAAAGAAGCATATAAATAAAAGTCAAGTCAACCTCATTTGGACACACATTAGAGACATTGTCTTCCTCTCTTGTTTCATACAAGTTTGATATTGCGGGTTTTCTTTCACATATGCGAGTAGGAGAGAGAAAAATTTAGGAGGGCTAAAATCTCTTTGACCAACCTTTGACCAGCGTTGACTTTTTGTTGTTTGGGCATACTTTGACTTGGTTTGACTTTAGTTTTGGATATGTTTTTGGAGGTTGCATTCTTTATCTTAGATATCGAGGTTTTTTGGGCAATTTGACTTGTATCGACTAAGACTTTGACCACAGGTTTGACTGCAATTTATCTCTCCTTTGACCAAGTAGTTTTGGGGATGTTTTGACTCGAATTTTGCTAGCAAAGGAGGCTAGATATTTGGACATTTGATCGAGCCCTTTTTGGAGGAGTCTGATCATTGACTTATGAATTGGTTAGGACATTTTTTTACTACTATTGACTAATGTTGACTTTGACCAAATTTGACTTTTGGGCTCTTCTCTTGAATTTTGGATATTTGTTTATTGGAAAGAAGAATTTGAAAGAATTTTCCCCCTTGTGGGGTTTTACCCTAGCCTTCGACCAAATATTTTGTCTCTTATTTCTCTTGATTGTCTTCTATTGTACATTGCATTTAATTTTCTATCTACAATTGTTATTTTTCATTAGAAGAATGAAATTTATTGATAATTGAAGAAATAATTAGGCTAAAGTGACTATAATAACATAGAACAACGAAAAATCAAATTGGTATCAGAGCAAAGGTGAATACAAGCCCAAAGAGAGAAGAGACTAAAGCAATCATGTTTGAAAGAAACTGAAGGAGACTATTTGACTTAGTCAATATGTCTACCACTTACTTCAAGGATTCCAAGCAGCTAGGTGACTCATCAAATTTTGATGCTTGGAAGATCAAATTGGAAGTGATATTGGATGAAAATAATGTCCTAAAATATGTGGAAGGAAAATTTCTCGAGCCTCCAGAAAATTCTCCTTCTTCTACCAAGCCCAAGTATAAGAAAGGTGAGATCAAAACCTAGAAAATTCTTATTGATTCCTTGCAAGATCATTTGCTTCTTTATGGTGGAAAACTGAAGAAGTCTAAGGACATCTATGATAATATGGTTGGGATGTATGAGGTCAACAACTTGAATAATATTTTCTCCTTGAAAAATAAACTCAAGGAATTGAAGATGAGAAAAGGGGAATCTGTGTAATCCTATGTCATGAGGGTATCCCAACTAAGGGATCAATTGCAAACCATTGGTGAGCCTATATTTGGAAGAGAGTTGGTGTTGGTCACTCTCTAAAGTTTTCCTCCTATTTAGGAAACATTCATTACTACTATTAGCAATAATGACAAGTTCCCAACATTTTATGAGCTCATCATCAAGTGTACTCAAGAATAAACCAGGATGATATCCAGAAGGAGGATTCAAAAGCATGAAGAAGGAGAGCCATCTGCATTTTCTACTCAAGGAAAAGAGAGAAAAGGAAGATGGAGACCATCTGGTTCAAGAAATACTACCCTTGAATCAAAGGACTCAAATAGAAGGTTAAGGAATATTAAATGCTTCAATTGTCACAAGCATGGTCACTATGCTTGAGATTGCCCAAAGAAAAGAGATGCTCCAAGGTCCAATTACAACAAAAATCGTGGCTCTAACAAAATCAGGTTCAATGATATAAGAAGAGCAGTTGATAAAAGAAGAAGATATGCTCTTAAAATTATGAAGAAGGCCACCATCCTCAAAAGAGGTCAAGGAACTCCAGGTATCAAAGCAATGTTGCTACTTCAAAATATGAATATATTCTTATTTCTACCCTTTCTAGTTCCTCTTTTCCAGATTCTTGTGATAGGTGGCTGGTAGATAGTGGGGCTTCTTGACAGTTCTCTAGGTATCAAGAAGTCCTCTAAGAGACAAATCTAAAGATCATCCTTAGGGATAACTCTACATATCCTGTGAAGGTTTTTGGTTCTGTTAAATTTCATTTGGACTCAAGGGATTTCATTCTTCTTCATGAAGTAATTTATGTTCTAGGATTAAAGAAGAAATTGGCATATATATCTTCCTTGGAAGACAAAGGGATGAGAGTTTCCTTTATAAAAGGAAAGGTCCTCACCTGGCGTATGGGATCTTGTGTGAGAGATGTTTTCACCTTGGGATCTGTTATCACTTAAGAAGCAATTTCTAAATTGTTCACATCAGTTTGATTGTGAGGGTTAGGTGTTAGTCCGAGTTCAGTGTTTCTATGTTTACTTTAGTGTCTAAGTCTTAGGAGTCTTGGTAGTTTGGTTAAAATAAAGGTCAATAGTTCGTTCTCATTTACCATTGGTCCCACAACTTACATAGATTTCCTGTATCAAATATGTTTTAAAGGTTCTCATGTGTTACGAAACAGTTTAGGTGTTTTCGTAGCGCATAACCCAGATTTTACACTGGTTGCGCTACGAAATTGGAGATTCGTGTGGATCTGTAGCAAATCTTGCTCAACTATCATATCTATCAAAATCCGTTATGTTTGCATCATCAGTTGTCAGCTTATACACTTCGCCTATCATGTCCAACTGCTTATCCTCATCATTAGAGTCGTTAGGTACCTTGGTACGCTCGGGTTGCAAGTTTCAAGAAGAGCCAAGTATTCACAGTCATAATTATGATTGTGTTCATTGCATGAGGAACAAATCGGCAAACGTTAAATTTGAATTCCTTGAACATTAAGCGAGGCAGTGATCGAAGGTTGAGATAGTGCCAGTCTTTCAAATTTTCATTACGTTGGAGTCTCATGGAGGGATCTACAGAAAGAAAAGAGCACAGGTCAGGCCAGTGTTTGAGGAGCGAACCTGAAGGTTTAGACATTATCTTGAAGAACAGATAAGTTGAACGTGCATTCAGGCAGGTTGGTTGTTGGAATTTTTGCGTGAAACTTCAAGGGGGTCATGTGAAAATCACCAAGGAATTTGCCTTGAATTTCACAGGACTGAATTCAAAAGTTGGGGTGCTTGAATTGCAAATCTCACCAGAGGTAATATCCACAGTCACTGAGATTCCAAGGGGACAAGAAAGATGGTTTAAAATTTTCAAATTTGATATGAACCCCTGCAAAGAATTTCTGAAGTCGGAGTTCATTAATTCAGATTTAAACAAGTCTGTGCCCAGAACTTTTGTCAAGGACTCATATGCCAATTTACTTACCTGCATACAGAGGTACTTTACTTGCGAGGGCGGGTATCATAAGGTGTATTCATATCACTTCAAGCTTCTAATGCATTTCACATGAAATATATCTCTTGATTTACCTTTCTACTTGTTTCGTAGCCTAGGCAAAATGTGTGACAAGGTTCAGCTAAATAAGGAAGCCTGTGAGACCTCATTGTTTCACCACGACTTAGTCAAGTTAATTGTTTCGCATGAACTCCAGAGAGTAGATAGGGACTGGTCCATGTTCATGTTTATGTCTGGCTTTAAAAATGAAACTGGTCTCAGTCCCCAAGCTGTAAAAAACTCTCCACGAACAACTGGTCATTGTGCAGAAACAAGATCTAAGAGATTCACAAAATTGAAGGCTAGGAAACAAGTAAAGGAGCCCGCCAGATCACTGGTTATCCAAGACACACCCCAGCAGTCCCTGAAAGAGAAAACTCAGATCAAAGAAGGTAGACATGAATCATATACAGTTGAAGTAGTTTAGAGAAGAATGACTAGAAGCCAGTTAGCTAAAGAAAAAGGCAAGACAATGGTGACTGAGGAAAGCCCGGTTTCAAAGGGAAACCTGAATGACTTACTGCAAGCTATTAATATTGAAGAATCTCCCCTGGTTCAAGAAAATTTGATAGAATCAGGTAAAGACAAGACCCAAAATATCAAAGCCTCGAAAAAACTCAAGTTTGATGATCAGGTTGCTAAATTTGTCTTTAAGCCAAGAAGACCTATGATGAGGCATTTCAAACAGGTACAAGAGACGCTGCCAGAAGCAGGTGAAACAGAGGAGATCAAAAAAACTCATGAAAGACATGTGACTTCATTAGAAACATCTTCACAGCTGCATGAAGATGATAGAAATAAGACAGTTATCCCTCAGGAGGAATAGAGTGTTGAAGAGCTAAAAAAGAAGTTGAGATTAGCAAATCTTGAAATTGCTAGATTGAAGAAAGCCTTAAGGAAACATGCAATTAAGGAAGCCCATTTTAATAAAATGGAGGCCTTGTGGGAAGACAAAACAATTTCAATACCCGAGGTGGTCGACTGTAATGCCCAATACTATACCTAGACAATTCCTGCAATAAAGGAAGCAGAATTCATCAGAAAGGTTAATACGAAACTGAGAGCTGGGATTGGAGTCATGAAAAGGAAAATTGAGGATTTGAAGATCCAACTAAGCCAACAAGAAAGTTTTCCTTAACTAAGGGAATCACACAACAGGTAAGATTAAGTCCCAAATTTTGATGATTTACTGTGCTCAGTTTTGAATAACTTCAGGGTAGTTGAAAAGGACATTTCAATATAAAGAATCTCAAGACAGTCAAATTTTGGCTTAAAGCTGTGTTTTTGTGATTACACGGCAGTTTTGTAGTGCACTACGAAACTGTTGTAGATGATGCCTAATACATAGCAGTTTCGTAGCACGCTATGAAACTGTTGTAGCTGCATATTTTGATGAAGTTGACCAATTTTGAGGGACAAAAGGGTAACCATTTTGGAATAGATTTTCTGAAGAAAGATCATTTACAAAATACAAGCATCCAGCAAGGGCAAAACGAGCAAAGGAAAATCATATACAAACCATAAGCCATTGGTTATAAAAGTGATCACAGCTAGTATTGTTCATCATACTTCAGGAAGCATTAAAGAGGTTTCATCTTCATACAGGAGCATGGACAAGGTCTACAGGACATAAAAAACATGATAGTCTAAAACATTTTTGTGTTATCAAAGAAGAATAGCAGGGATAATTAATTTCGAATATCCTTGTGGAGGTCAAAAGTAGAAAAACAAGGGCAGTTTCCTACTTTCCAGTAGCAGTTAAGAGATGAGACATTAAGGACCAGCAAGCAGTTTCAAACATACACCAAAGCTAAACTGAAGAAGGCCATCTGTCAGGGAATGAATTTGGATTGTATTTAATGCTACTACCAACATGATGAAGAGTTAGAATCCTAATTGTTTTAGGTCTCTAAAACTGCTAGTTAGTAGTGAGTTGCATTTATTAGCTAGTTCTAAGTGTTAATAGGTGTCATCATAGGAGGAATTCGAGTTCCTCTCATACTGGAGGAGGAATCTCACTTATGTAAAGAGCTCTATATATAGCAGAAGAGCTGATGTATAAAGGGTTGGAAAATTATTGAGAAAAGCTCTTATATTGTGCTTTGTGTAAAAGACTCTGTTTTCTAGTAATATAGTATTGGCCTTGCTTCTACGGAAACAAAAGGAATTCGATGTTCTGAATGTCTTTTGTTGTCTTCTTCCTATTATCTACAGTGTTATGAATGTGTGATCACTTAGAAATCACTAACAGTGTTCTAATTTCCTACATACATTTGTAAACTGTGTTGGTCCTTTATGTGTTTGGTGTGTTCTACATATGTTGGATTCTGAATGCCCTGACTTCTATGCAAAGCTAAATTTATTGTCAATACTGAAGCATATCTGACTCCATAAGCCCAATGGATACTTTCTAATTGTATTTCAACCTCTTATACTTGTTCATTTTGTTTCATAGAGTTAGCCATCTTATTCATTATCCAAATTTTTAATCTTGTGAGAGAGCCCTCTCAGGTTGGGGAGGCTAAGCCTCAGCCTAAAGTAGGTTTCAAATAGTTACTTAAGATCTACCTGATCACAACAACCTATCAGGGTCTAATTTTGATATAACAGGATCTAGAATTGAAGAACTCTAGATTCAATGGAAGACCACTGCAAGCATCAGTTCACAATTCCAATAATCAAAGTGAGCTATGGCACCGAAGACTAGCATGCCCAGATTATGAAGCCTTGCCTAAAGTAAGAAACCTGGCTTTTGGGATGCCTTATGCTCAAGTGAGTCATGATGGAGTATGTTTGGAATGTGCCAGTTGAAAGAAGACAAGGGGGAAATTCCCCTCTAGAAAAAAAAAGACTAATGATATTCTATAACTCATCCATTCTGACGTATGTGGACCCATGCCAATGCACTCTCTTGGTGGCCATTTCTCTACATAATCTTTATTGATGACTTCTCCAAGAAAACATGGATACTCTATTTGAAGCATAAAGATGAGGAATTTGATATGTTCAAATACTTCAAGGCACTTACAGAGAACCAAATAGGGAAGAAAATCAAAATTTTTAGGTCCGACAATAGTGGAGAATATGCCTCAAATGAGTTCATTGACTTTTGCACGGAGACTAGAATCAAGAAAGAGACTATTGTACCATACAATCCTAGCCAAAATTGTATGGTTGAAAGAAAGAATAGGTCTATCATGGAAGTTTCCTGATCCATGTTTCATGATCAAAAGTTGTCGAAATTCCTTTCAAGAGAAGCCACAAATATAGAGGTCTATGTTCAAAACAAGGTGCCTCATCATGCCCTAGGTAAGAAATCTCCAAAAGAAGTGTTTACAGGTGTGAAGCCTGCTATTTCTCATCTAAGGATATTTGGATGTCTTGTGTACTTTCATGTGTCGAAGGAAAAGAGGAATAAGCTAGAAGCCACCAGAAAGAAAGGTACATTTGTTGGGTATTGTGACAATTCTAAAGCTTTTAGAATATATGTGTTTGGTCAAAGGAAAATTGAGTTTATGTGAAGATGTTGTTGGACCTAAATTGGCAAATCCCTCTATGTATTGACAATTTATTGGGGACTTGATGTTCCTTGTAAAAACCCAACCAAACCTATGTTTTGTAGTCAACGATTTGAGTCAATTCATCACTGAGCCCTTTCATGCACACTAGGTTACTACCAAGAATGTGTTGATATATTTTCTTGGGAAAATCAATTTTGGTATGAGATATGCTATCAAAGATGTGAGGCTACATTGATACATTGATGTTGAATGGGCCAAAAATGTTATTGACTCTAGATCACATCACGGTGTTACTTTAGTTTGGGTTCTACCATGATATCTTGGATGAGAAGGAAGAAAAATTGTGTAGCTTTGAGTACGACATAGGCAAAGTATATTACTGCTAGCATGGCTAGCTACGAGGTAGTTTGGTTGAGGAAGCTCTTTCGAGAGTTGTTTGAGCAGGTCTTGCATATGACAATTATATATTGTGATAAAATGTGTTGGATCCAATTAGCAGAGAATCTTGTGTTCCATGATAAATCCAAGTATACTGAGATCAGGTATCACTACAATTGAGATATGGTGTAGAGAGGAGAAGTGAGACTTAATCTCATTTTGACTGATGAGAAAATAGAAGATATAATCATCATGGATTTGTCGAAAGGGAATTTCTTGGTCTTTAGAGAGCACCTTAGAATGATGGATGTGACCCTCCTAGGTGAGGGTCTCAGCTGATTGAGGACACAAATTATGTTCTTCCCCCTTGTTTGAGCTCACAAGGAAAGGAATTGAGCCATAGGGCTCTTGGAGTTGAGGGAACTCTGGAAAATAGGATAGTCTATGATCCTTACCTTCCACTGTAAGTCGTATCATGCCTATTGTCGAGCAATAGGATAGTATATGATCCTTACCTTCCATGGTAAGTCCTAGCTTGCCTAATGTCTCTCTTTGGTCTTGAGAGAGTATATCCCAATTTCCATCCTACCCAAAAGCTAGGCTTGTATTGGGATTGTTTCCCACCCATCTGGCCAATGGGTGTTGGCTACTTTAGTTAGGCGCAATCCTTACCATTTATTGTAGGTAGTATCCCGCTCAAGTTATGGGATGGATGTTTTCTACCACTAACTCTTAAGGGCCAATTTGGGAAGATCAGCAGACAATATGATATTTTACGATCCTTACCTCACGGTAAGTGATCCTACCTATTGTGACAGGTCAATAAGATAGAGTGTGCTCCCTATCTCATGGTAAGTGGTATCTTGCCTATTGTCCTTAGATAAATGGTGGTAGCTTGAGCTCCCTTGTGATGTCAAATTATTCTTCTTTTAGATTTGAGAGTGTTCAGTAGATGAGCAGAGATGTGCATGGATGACATTTAATTTAATGATGACGAGACATTTGATATGGGACATATGTTGCAGTCAAGAATTTTTCCCTAACTGAGAGAGAGTGTTAATTTAGTAGCTCAAGGAAAAATTACCTCCTTTGGAAAGCCTTCCTCATCTGGAGAAGACCCTCTTTGCCCTTGGAAGAATTTAATTTGGTCAAGGAAAACTATATTTTTAATGTGAAAACCCACATGTGCACAAAAGTATAGGTCAACCTAAATGACAAATTGGGTCTCCAAAGAAGCATATAAATACAAGTCAAGTCAACCTCATTTAGACACACATCAGAGACATCTTCTTCTTTTCTTGGAGGTTCGTACAAGTCTGAAATTACAAGTCTTCTTCACACATGCGAGTAGGAGAGAGAAAATTGCAGGAAGGTTGAAATCTATCTTTGACTAACCTTTGACCAGTGTTGACTTTTTGGTGTTTGGGAATACTTTGACTTGGTTTGACTTTAGTTTTGGATCTATTTTTGGAGGCCACATTCTTTGGCATAGAGTTCAAGGTTTTCTAGGAAGTTTGACTTTTGTTGACTATAGACTTTGACTGTAGGCTGAATACAGGTTTGACTGTAGTTTCTCACTTCTTTGACCAAGTAGTTTTGGGGCTATTTTGACCTGACTTTGACTAGCAAAGGAGGTAGAATATCTTGACCCTTGATCAAGCCCTTTTTAGAGGAGTTTGACCATTGACTTGTGGACTAGTTAGGGCATCTTTGACTACTATTGACTTGGACCAGATTTGATAATTTGACCATATTTGAATTTTGGGTTCTTCCCTTGGATTTTGGATATTGGTTTATTGGAAAGTCAAAAGTTGTTGACCTTTGAGCCTTAGTTGATGAATTGGATCAGTGTAATCTCTTTGTTGAACATTTTATGATAATCTAATAAGAAGAAAAATCTAAAAAGGTTTTCCTCCTTGTGGGGTTTTTCCTTGATCAAATATTGTGTCTCTTATTGCCTTTGATTGTCTTCTATTGTACATTGCATTTAGTTTTTTATCGATAATTATTATTTTCCGTTGGAAGATTAAATGTATTATTAATTGAAGAAATAATTGCAGTAAAGTGATTGTAACAATATAAAACAGTGAAAAAAAATTAACAGGTAATGCATATAATGCATATTTAAGTGATGTACTATATGTGTCATAAGGCAAAAGAACAACACCAGTGCTATCCTTTCCAATCAAAAGTGTGACTAATGCATGAAAAGCACAAACCATAAGGAAACAAGTGTTGACATGGATGTGCTAAAACATAGGACATATGATGACAAAGGCATATCGCTATGGTAAAAATTTTAACTATCATTGCAGTCTCAACAATCATGGGAAACGTGTTATTTGGAAAGTGGCTAAGTAGATCATAATAAACTCTCATCGTATTGATTGTATAACTCAGGTCTTTGGGATCCATGAGGAATGAAATGTGAATAATGACCAGCGAGCCACTTTACCAAAAGTTGTTGAGAATGAGATGACAAAGGCCATGTTAGATCAAAGCATACATAACACACAATAGACTTATACTCAGAGACTTAGACGGAGAAAGCCGGGAATAATTCACAGAGACAGATCAATGGAGAAACAACAAGATTTCTCAGTCAGAAATAGCGGAATAGATAAAACAATCATTGGAGAACAGAAATCACTTTGCATTACATAATAGGCTTGGACCTTGGCTTGCATTCCTTGGCCAGAGAAATTACAAATTTATAGAGGCTAAAGAAGGATCTAGAATCCTATATGTGATTCAGATGGAGATCTAGAATGATCTAAAAACTAATGGTGGTGTAGAAAGATCTAGAATCCTGGAGATCTAGACACTAATGGTGGTGGAGAAGAATCTAGAATCCTACTTGTGATTCATAAATTTGGCTTCACACTTAAAATTCTCCCACTTGAAGCCAAATAAGAGTCATCAAGTCACACCGATTCCTACCATGCCTCTACAAAACTCATGTTTATTTCGTGGTAGAATCTTAGTGAGCATATCAGCTGTTGGAAATAATACTGAAAGGGGGGGTGAATCAGTTTTATCAAGGTAATTATTCCTTTTTCAAAACAACTGATATACGCTACTTCTGTTTAGTTAACCTGCGTATATACGCTATTATGCAGAAGGAAACCCGCGTATACAAAGTCAGCTTTTACTTTACTTAATATTTTCTGATGATGATTGTTAATCTGTGATGCATAATCAAATAACAGTAACCAGAGACAATAAAACAGAGCAGAGAAATAATCACACACAAGAACACAAGATATAAGGTGGAAACCGAATGTGGGTGAAAACCACCTGCCGCAATTCGTCTCTATCTTCTTTTCAATTAGAAACTTCTTTTATAATATACTGGTGCAGTCTTTTTTACAGTATGCAGGCTGCAACCTGCAGAGAGCTACAACCCTCTCTCGTTTTCCAGGTTCTCCTGGAAGGGAGCTACAACCCCCTTTGCTCTTGCACTAGCCAAGATACTAGTACGTAGGTGTTGGCCTACAGAAG
>APFE031139367.1:0-11700 GCA_000404065.3 Pinus taeda | reverse complement strand
GGTGATGAGATAAAAACAACCAAGGCTCAAAAAGCTAATAGAATGGCAATCACAAGGGTTAAAAATTGAAAATAGGTTCATTTTTAGACAAGCTTGAACCATGGGGAACTATGCTTGGATTTGGTTTCATGTTTACACAAGCTTGAAACAAACAAACTATGCTTGGATTCAGTTTTCTTTTTACAAAAGCTTAAAATGGAAAAATATGCTTGAATTTGTTTACATGCCCCTAGCATGATGAAAAGGAGAGACTCCTGTAACTAAATGGAAGTCACTGCGGTGAAGCGGGATGGTTATCCAACACCTCTTTAGCTTTATCTAGATAGACAAACATGAATGGCTTCACGTAACCTACAGGGAAACTTATTTTCAAGGAAACTTATTTTTCCACTAGGTGCATCTGCCCCAAGCTTCATTACATTCACCGAAGTAGACTACTCATGGCTATTAGGTGTGTGGGATAAAGGTTCTTTTACGAGATCAAGTGAAAGAATTGACTGAGATTTTACGAGATCTAATCAGAGACTCAACTTTGAACTTTTTTCCAGGGGTGCTTGTTTCAATTTGTTTTTTAAATGAGCTTCACACAAGACAAGGAATTATTCTCACATCCTCGGTTTCATTATTTCACGAGGTTGACACATGACAATGACCTATCCTTCGACTCCCCGATCACAACTTGTAAGAGGTCATGAAGGGGAAATATGGTTCCAATGCCTCCAGTGCATGGTGTACAACATCATTGAATTGATTGCCAGTAGACGTAGGTATGGAACAAGTTGCCACATAATTAACCTGTGGTGGGGATGATACCGTTGGACTGGGAAATGAAAGCTAGTCAATAGTGAAAATATTGCCTTCATGTGGGACACACATCACTTGTAAGAGTGTTGAAGCAATAGCTTCCATGTTATAAACATAGTCACACCCAAGAAGTAAATTGTAGTCTAAAGGTCCTGGGACTACCATCACATTCAGATGAGTGGTCTTTCCTCCCAAAGTGATAGGTAACTTAGGAAGGATCCCTAAGAATCGATTGGTTCCTCTGTAAAGCCTAATAGATTCTGTGTAATAGGACAAGCAGTGGTGAACCAATTTCTTTCCAAGCAGTTGAGGAAAGGATACTCACTGATGCACCTTCATCTATAATAGGGCCAGACACAATCATTTTACAAACTTGTACTATGATCTATAAAGGCACATAAGAAGGAAGTGACTAGACTACCTGGAGGGGGTACTGAAGAAATGGGAGAATTAACCCCTTGAGTTACGAGAACTGGGGGGTTTTCCTCCTGTCTTAATGAAACAAGTAGATTACCCCCAAGGTCATTAGAATCCGAGGTAACAAAAAGAACTTGAACGGTATTGTTTTAACTCTCTTTGGGAAAGCTACGATTTGTTGAAGGTGAAATTGGGTCAACTGTCACCTCAACCTGTTGATTTTGATCAGGTATAGACTCATAGGATTCACTTTCAGAGAGAGTGGTTTCAACCGATGGTTTATTTTGGCTAGTTGGTTCTTCAACTAGTGAAGGATTTAGGGAGAGTTTCCTGTAACCAGATGGAAGTCGCTATGGTGAAGTAGGATGGTTATCCAACACTCTTTTGGCTTCATCCAAAAAGGGACAAAGGTGAAGGGAATGATTACCTTCACATAACCTACATGGAATCCTGACCTTTCCCTTCTGTCCATGAACTTTACTATCACTAGTTGATGGTGTATTACCAACATGGTCTCCATAGGTTGATGACACGGGATGGTGTGAACGCGAAGACCATTCTTTCAAGATCCGAGGAAAGTAAGGAAAATTTCGATGAAAATGGTCTACCACAAAAATTATGCATGGATATTTGGGTTTGTGAATATTAATGAATGGATTTTCATCAGATGTTGCATTCAAAGCAATGGTTGCTTGGTTGCCCCCTTGCTAAATTGGCTTCTTCTTCTTCTCCTACCCTTTCTTCTTCTTCTTAGCCTCCTAGTTACTACTATCAATACTTTCACCAAGCAAAGAGGAAGAAGGGGAGGAAGAAACAAATGAGGAAGAACGTAAAGGGTCAACTTCAATATCAACTTGATTTTGTCCAGTTGAAGGTGTACTTGATTGTGGATAAATCATGACATTTTGAATGACAGAGGTTGAAAACAGCCATACTACCAAGGCAATGGTAAATCCTAGAAGGGATAATGTAGCCATATAAGGAGAACCAATGTTTCCAAAAGAAGGAAAAGGACTAGGATTCCCATCAAAAGGGATTCCTTGATCAGTGGACTCCAGATTTGTTGCCATATGTCTCAACGTAAGATCAACTAAGGAATAGGGATGTTATTCTGAATTCAATTAATTTTAATGGCGCTTGGACACAACATGGATTTTTCAGTTTTTAAGAGTCAAGAAAAAGCTAAAGATGACTCTAGTCTCCTTCAATTTTTAATGAGTTTGAAAGGAAAAGTGCTTAGATGGACCTTTTCTTTTAAAGAGTCGAAAAGGAATGAAAATGACTACTCTGGAAAATCTAGACAGAGGGATTGTTAGTGTCAGTATCTTCATCCCTCCATCAGTGATCAAATTGTCTTTTTGCATGCATTTTAGGTGTCCCATCCGATCAGCTACATTCCATTAGGTCATGGATCAACTGATGGTAGTGGTTCATTATCAAATTTCCCTCATGGTCTTTACCATCTAGCCTATTTTCACAAGTTCAGATCATTTACAATCATTTTTTATCATTACACTTGCAAAATTCATTTTAGGGTTTTCAAGTCTCATTAGGTGTAGGGTTTTCTACCATGGCCTTCAAAATCTCAATAAGAGGTTAGCAGGCACATGAGGATGTTTAATAAGTTCATAAAATCACAAACCTCACTGATGATTTGCTTCATAAAGGGTTTTTACAAATTTATATAATTTTAATGTTTTCATATGTAATAAAGCTCTGTCTAGAGCCCTTGGTCACCTTGCCAACTAGAACACTCCAACTACTACAAAAGAAACAAAAACATACAAGCATCATGTCCATCAAATGACAAAAAAGAGCCAAACTGCAAAAACAGGGGTTTTAAAAGCAAAGTGAAAGGAAACTTTAGAAAATGGTTTTTTTCTAAATGAAAAATTAAAGTCAAAATGTATATAAAGTGATCCTTTGTGTTAGAATACCTCATTTACACTAAAGATAGAGAGAAAGAGGAAAAATAACAATTGATGAGAAACAAGTGGAAGTTGCAGCAAAAACTCCAGTTTTCACCAGTGCGACGAACCTGGGCACTGGCACGACGCTCTTGTGAGGTGCCACTCACTAGTCATATGATTTGTAAAGGAATTTCAATGCGTGCTACGCATAAGAAGTGTGTTACGCACCTGGGCGTTGACACGACACATCTGTTCGCTAAGCTCAAAAGCTCATTCCATCGGCTTTCCTAGCCTCCAAATTTGCAAACAACCTGTCTACAAGTAAGTATATCCTCTCATTTGCACTAGAAAGAAATTTTGTCACCCATGATGGTGATGTGAGTGCTTAAAAAATGAAACCCTAATTGTCCCAAAGTTGTGTGGTCAAAATTTCCTAGGGTTTTTGTGATTCTTGTTGTTTTAACTCCCTTGTATGATTTTTCCACATTGCATCCCCCTGCACTAAATTTCCCTAATTCGCTTCCCCTTTCCCTCTCCCATTGACACTGACCTTACCTCCTATGACTAAAACCTAAGCCCTATACATAATTCCCACTATTCCCCAAACTCTAATTCCCTTTTCCTAAACACTATCATTCCATAAAAACCCTACTTCTATCATCAAAACCCTCCTTTTCACTTATACTATCAGTCAACCCTTTTAGTCCCAAGAAAGAAAACAGTAGTCACCTATACTTAAGAAAATCTCTTCATACTCATCATTCTACATTTTACATTTGCAAATATGGAAATAGGTTCATCTTATGAAAGGGATGAGGAAACTGTGAGTGATTCCTCCCAAGAGATTTATACACCAAGAAAACCACATAAGGGAGGAAAACACATCCAGGAGGAGCCCACCACACTCATAGAGTTACTAGCTTGCCCTCTTGCAGTAACATGTTTTAAACATCAGCCTTGCTACCAGTTTTGTGAGATAGTGGAGTGGGTGAAATACCACCATGAACTTGCCAGGCTATTTTTCCTTCATATTCACAATGGCCAGATGAACTTAGCAAATTTTTCTATCACTTTGACACCTAAAACCATAGTTGCAGCAATAGGTATTCCAAATGTGGGTGAACAATGGAACAAAGGACAGCTTGTGGGCGAAGAGCATTATGAGCCTTATGTCAATGCTAGTTATCAAAAGAAAATTAGTAGCATCTTTCATTTTAGATACCTACAGGACACTTATGCTCTGCTCATGAAGCTCATTATAAAAATTTTCACCTGTGAAGGGAGGTTTTCTCGCTTGTACACTTACCATGTTAGATTATTGATGCATTTCACTAGAGTGAGGATGATGAACCTCCCCTATTTCATATGTAGAAATATTGAGAAGATGGCTACGTTGGGGTAAAGGAAACTTCTTCCTTAACAGTTCAGTAGCCTTTATCATTTTTCACTGTTCAGGATTGTTGTTTTGCATAAGCTAAGCTTGTTGAGTATTTCATGGGATACTTTCATTTCACATGAGGTTTCCAAAAGCCCTTAGGTGACCCCATCATTGTTTCAAGAGGAAGGAGGGCCTTCAAATCAGCCAGACATTCATGAGACTCAAACTGCGAGTGTGCCAGTATTTGTCACTTATGAAAAGGGCACAATGAGACTATTTGTAGCTACCAAATGACTATTATCTCCACCTGGGGTGGAAGGGCTCTCATTTCCTTCACCATACAATAGGCAAATGTTGTCTTAAGCCTGGATGAAAGGGCCTTTGCCTTCTTCTTTAGCAGAGCAAACATAGAACAGAGGAAAGAAACCATTGCATGATGAAGGGCCTTCTGAAGGCCAATACAAAGATTTCATTTTGATTGAGGACGAGGACACTGATTTAGGCTCACTCAAGGATGAGATCATCAAGGAACATGAAGCTAAGATCCAAACCCTATCACTTAACATTGAGAGGGCTAGATGGATCATTAATTACCTTGAGCAACAAAACAAACAATTGGAGGACAAACAAACAATCATGGAGCTGCAAAACATAAGGGAAAACCATCATTTGGAAAAAGGAAGGAAGGTAAAGCTAACTTCACTAGAGCAAGAAACTGAAGCTGACCGTGAATCATGGTTAGAGAGGGAAAACATGCATTTTGAAAAGTTTTTGGACAAAGATAATAAGGAGAAGAAGATGTTGCGACACATTGCTTATCACTATTTGGCCTGAAACAAATTTTTTAAAACAAGGATAAGAAGCTTGAAGCCCAAGTTAAGAAAGACTTTGAGGAGCAAGAAAGAGCAATATAAGCTCAAAATATTGGCTAAAGCTTCATTGGCCCAGTATCACACCTAACATAGATCAATCATGCCAAATTTCAAGAAATTTGGTGAACGTTTTGACATTTTTGAATTTTTCAGAGAAAAGACAGGTTTTTTCGGTAGGTGCGTAGTGCCACCAGTGCTCTCTTTTGATTCGTTATGAAAATTTATGCATGCTCAGAAATTACTAAGAAATTTTGACAAGTTTTGGACCTCCAAAAGGGCCAAAAACACCCAAAAAATGCCCTCTCTGCCACTTTTTTGCCACACAGGAAGCAGTGTTGGGCGATTGCAATTTTGGAGGGGAAAATGGACTCCAAATCAGAAAATTCAAGTTGTTACAGAAACTAGACTCACCAGGATTTCCAACAACCTATCCTGCACCTAATTTTGAACTCGGTAAGTCATCCAAAAGTAGCTTGGAAAAAGCGCTACGAACAAAATGGAAAAGTCCCAATTTTGCTCAAAAACTCAGTTTTTCACCTAGTTTTCTTCTAGTTTGACCTTTTATCTCTTATGGTCAAATTCACGATGTGACATGATGTAAATTGATTTACTATGATGTAGAAATGATAAAAATTGACTTGATAAGGTAGATGCATCAGTTGTAGGTGGTTTAGAGTTGAATGAATCAGTTTCCTAGGTTTTAGAGGCAAGTTGTTCCACTACCTATTTTTGTGTTCCTAGTTTAGATATGGTTGAAACAACTCCTCTTCTCATGGATTCGACCGCTGATGGATAGAACAGGTGGTTTTGAGGTCTATATCATGTGTTTTTAAGTCATTTGTAAAGGTTGGACTCTTGTGGATGCATTGAGCACTATTGTACATCACTTCTGCAGTTTGGCAAGGAAATAAACCAGGGTTTTGCAGCATTTTGTGGGATTTTTGTGGTTATGTGAATTAGAATAGTTTCCTTCTCAGTTATATAGTGATCTTATTTTTATGTGTGCCATCATATATTTTATTCTTCATAGCTAAATGAATCAAGTGTAAAAGGTAGAATTCTTTGATGTTTCAGTGCTCTGTCTTGGGGTTTATTTAGTTTTATATTCTTTCTACTGTTTGAAGAGGACTCATGACTTTTGCATGCCCTCTCCAGCTCCTCACCAGTCTTTAGACTCACCATTAGACTCATTGAAAAGTGTTAAAACACTTTCCTACCTCTCCCCACAGAAACCTCTGGAAATTTGTGTTCATTTCCCCGACCCAGAATATCTTACTCATCTGATCGAGCAACCAACCATTAAAATCAATAAAAATCCTTTGAGCATATACCTAGCCGAAAATTAGTATTAATACCAATCATCTCAAGCCTTACTTGCCATATTTTCTTTGAGATTGACAAGGAGAGAGCCCTCTCCCGACCTGGTAGGGCTAGCTACCAGGTTAAGCGTGGTTTGATGTTACCCTAGACCTCCTTTTTTCAAGCCTGAGGTAGATTTAGGCCCTAACAGGGATTACCAAATCAATATCAAAACTGCAATATACAACTTGGTGATAAATTAAAAACAAATTACAAAGGACTTATGTACGTCATTCAATCTTCCCGAATGTTGTGTTCAGTGCATTGCGATCAATAAGGCGGCAGACTCAGTTTCCTATGGATAAAGGATTTAAGCTTATTTTGGTCTCTCAATATATACATGACAATACAAGGAGCACAAGTCCATGCTATCACTTGTCATATCAAGGAGGAGGAATCACCCAACCTTCAATGAAAATGATAGCCACTAGTTTTAATGAAGCTGGAACACGTCACTAGCCTAGACCTCTAAATACGTTCCATTAAGTTTCAAAGTGTTGTTAGGTTCATTGAAATTAATTTTAAAGTTGATCTTGTTTAGATTTTTCCTTTCAATGGTTCACTGCCTAATGGTGATCTGAAATGCCTATGATGCAGTCTATAATGATAAAAAATCTTTGTTTATTTGAGAAATGAAAATCCTAGCTACTAGGGAAAGAAGATAACAATGCTTTTAATCAAACAGCGAAGAGCACACACTAGTGTGTTCCCCTAAATCATATTTTTCCACACAAAAAACAAAATTCTAAATGCAAATGCATTTGTTTTTTTCACTTTCCTTAATGTGAAAAAATGCCAAAAAGGAAAACTAAATGTAGCAAAGATCTCAAATATTTCACTCAAAATGACATTTTCGACAATTTTTTCTAGAAAAGAGAAAGGAAGACTCTAAATGACACTTTCAATTTTGAAATAAAAATTCTTTTGACACTTCGAATATAAAAAAATAAAACTATATACATGAAGAAAAGTTTAATCGATTATCATGGGAGGGAAGAATTTATGACACTTCTCTTTTCGACACAAAATGATAATTATGACACTTTTTGTACCAAAGCGAGAAATCAATTTAAACAAATTTTCGACAAAAGATTGTAAATGTGGAACAAATATACAAAAAAAAATTCACTAATCCTAATGTAATTGAGGTTGATCTAAGTGATGCAAGTGAGTTTCACTAATGAGGCACTGTTCATTTGCAACAAAACAACAAAACAAATCTGAAAACAACGTCAAAATCCCTAAATTTCTAGATGGAAAAAGAGTTCAGTCAATCATTGCACCTAGGTTTCATAGAAACTGAGATGCATCACACTTACTACACTCGGGAGGTATGATGCATACTGGGTAACAGTGGAAGACAGTATGATGATTCAGTGAGCGCAACTGAAATGGATTTTGGCTCAAATGTGGAGTGGTTTTCAATGAGCTAAGGTGGGGTTTGATCAACAATGATGAGCAAAGTATGATAGAATGTCTTGAGAGGTTACTAAGCTACCAAAAGGGCATCTAGATGTGCTTGCAAGTCAAAAATGTTATTCATAAACTAAACTAGAGATCGACTGAAGCATCATTCATCTATTATGCAATTACAGAGCAAGAGCAGTTCGAAGGCTACCTAGCTGACTTCAGACTCTGTCTATAGTTTATAAAACAAACAGTAACAACAAACAAACACCTATTCTTCCCCAGTGGAGTCAGCAATTTATTTCTGGGAAAACTAGTATTCCTAAAGAATGCTAGCCCTCTAGGTTTGGCACCTACCGTAGAAACAACAATTTAAAGCAATTCAATGATTTTTTCTATGTGTAACAGATAAGACAAAGATAATGGAACCAACCTGGAACTTCTTCTTAATCCCTTTCTTGGAGATTTTGTTGGATCCCTTATTCATCCTTGGGCGAATTGAGGTAGGAAAGGGGCATAGGGGAAGTTTGTAGAAGATTCCATGAGAAAACAACTGACAAATGTCCCAACCATTTGTCCATCGTCACTCATCGCACCTTGTAGAAGGCCTAAATAGTTTGCATCACACCCTGGTAGTGTACTAGTCAGTATGCATCGCACTTTGCCAGTGGAGCAGTTAGTATGGTTTAATTTAGGCAATTTCTAGATGGTTTCTCAAATGGAACTTTTGGGGAATGATGTATTTAGGTGACTATGCTCCTTTAGGGTATGAAACAACTCTTTTAAGGATTGATGAGCCCTAATACATTGGCATATAAGTTTGGGATTGATTTTCCCAAATATGTCTATAAAACGCCTCTTATTGCATTTGTTCTAACACTTCTGCCAACACATCCAACTTCCTCTTCTTACTTTTCTTTACACTAACTACCATCCTTGGCTTCCTCATAAGAAACCTATACTTGAGGTTAATAAGTGTTCTACTCAGCTTCTTATTTTTCCTTTTCAGCTTCTTGTTCTTCTTGTACCATAATCCCAAGTGTAGCATTGTGTTGTCATGAATATCTCTATCCAACTTATTTTGTTCCCTTAAGGTTTCATTTTCTTTTTGAATGTGCGTGTTCAAAATTTCTAGCTCAAAGATCTCTTGTTTGAGAGAGCTAGTTAGAGTTTCTTATGGGGTGACAGGCTACTCTAGATTAGCTAAAGTCCTTGGGTCTACTGAGGTACTCTTTTTCTCTAATGACTCAATGTAGTCATATATTTTCTATTGTATGATATCTATGCCCGGAGAAGCTCTAGTTGGGTTGCCTTCAAAATTCTGTGGAGGAGAGTTATATTGAATTTGTTCAGATGGAATATTCCTAGGGGACTGAACTGGGGTTTCTTCCTCTAATTTTATAAATTGGGCCTCTTTTTATTTCACCCTCTTCACCTTACCTCAAAGTCTAGAGCTCATCCTCAAGTTTTGGAAGCTTATGGTTTCTTCTTTTGTGCCCTTTTTCCTCTTTCCTTTCTCCTTATTTTTCTTGATTTGCTCCTTGATCTTGGTTAGTCTTTCAGAAAGCATTTTTTCATCTTCTTGTGGTGATGAAGGTTTAGGAATTTACTTATTCATTTCTTCAACGCTTTCTTTCATTTTTCTCTTTGGCTTAGTCTGCTTCCTAACCTCTGGTTTAGGAGCCATTTTAACATCATTTTTTTTAGGAGCTTTTAATGCTGATATTTTTCCTTCTACCTCTTTTAACATGACTTCCCTTAGATAAATCTGGATCATCTTGGAAGAAATTACTTACCAAAAAGTCTTCCCATGTATCCCCTACACTTCTCAAATGAAATTCAACTAGAATCTTTACTAACCCATGATGATACAGAGTTGTTTCTATTGATTCAACTTTCCTTTGGACATTTGTTGCCATTCTTCTCAAAGTATTGAGAAGGAAAAAGGGAAGATTGAGGGTTCCATTCTCTAGAAAATTCATTAACAAACATATATGATAAACATACATATACCCAAACCTTCCTTCAAATGTAATGCATTTTTTCAATATTAACAACATGCTACTCCATTTGTTTCTGAATGCTAAAATTGGAATCCCTTTTCTAAATGTTATAACATCCATACCCGAGTTTTTAAGAATCACCTTCCAAGATTCATCATGAAACTCTTTATTTTTAAACCATCTTTCTCTTATTCTTGGGAGTTCTGTTGCTTCTACTATGAAGGATTCTGTGACTACAAATTTGGTATCCACTATTTCCACTTATGTGCTATCAAATGACCTTGCAAAGGATTTAGTGATTTCCTTGTGGTAGGCATCAAATTTTTCAATAAAACATAACCATCCATCCTTTTGTAACATCCCCTTAATTTGTGGATACCCCTCCATGTATTTTACCCCTACGGGCTTAGTTCTAACAACAAGTCACATATCCTTTGTTCTCGGTTACCCTTTAAAACTACTCTCATTGTATAAGAAATGAAATGACTCCGTATATGGAAATGGAGTGACTAGTTATATGGAAATAGAATGATTATGGATATGGAAACATGATGGCTGGGTATATGGAAATAGAACGACTATGAATATGGAAACAGAATGACTATATACATGAAATATATGGAAACAAAACAACTGTATACACGAAATGGCTGTCTAAATATGGGAGAAAAAATTCAAAGTTGGCATGTAATAAATAAACATTCAGGGTTTGGAGAGTCATAGATAAGTAGGTCATGTCATTAATCTGATTGTTAACAAGTGTAGTTGTGGAGGACCAGTGAAGTAGAAGTTATGGAGTTTGAAGTGGAAATAAGTTATGAAGGAATCATTGGACCATTTGTCATTGAAGGTGGAAGATATGGTGGAGATATCGTGGCAGTCAAATTAGATTATGATTAATTAAGGAGACATGTGATCATACATGTTATACAAGCTTATGTTTTCAAATTTCTTTTTGAAATAAATTCTTGCATTTACCTTTGGAACTTTTACCCTCCGCTTGCTAATATTTTGATGTTTGATCCACAGGTACTTTAGGCATGATTGGTCTTCAAAGTTGATTTTTCTTCAATTACATGCATACATGATTTTATTATCAACTAGACACTTGTGCTTGGACTGATAAATAAATTGTTGTTGCAGAATCAAATGAGCCACAGAACAGGATCGACTGCAGAACGGAATTAGTTGCAGAATGTGAAGACAACTACAAAATGTGAAACATAGAGTAAAATATGGCCTATCAATGAATGAAATGGAAATGGTCGTGTAAGTGACAATAAGGAAGATGAAAAATGAAAATGGAGATGAAAGAAATGCTAGGAAAGGAAAATTTTATTGGTGAAATATGGAAATGGAAAGAAGTGAAACTGTGAAAGAAAAATATGATTTTTGTAGAATGCAGGGTGATTATGGCATTTTGTCACCACTTTTTACAGAAAGGAAATGCAAAATATAGGTGTCAGAAACATCTAATTTTCACCCTGTATTTTCTGTATAATCATGCCAATCAATGATTGGTTTTCAACATTATACAACTTATATATATA
>APFE031139362.1:275996-323498 GCA_000404065.3 Pinus taeda | reverse complement strand
GGCTCATTCGATAAGCTGCCTTATTCGGTAAGCTGGCTCCTGGTATGAAATCAATGTGGTGACTAATGCTCCGCTTGGGAGATAACTTATCCGGCAAGTCGTCTACTACTATATCTGTAAATTCTTCCAACATCTGTTGTATCTCTACAGGCAAATCTGTGATTTCTGTGTGTAACAAAACTGTCCTTGTCTTTCTAACTACAGCATAATTCATCTCACTGTTTTCAACCTGCTTCAAAAATTATTTTCCGTTCATAAGCAATGCCTCTGGTTCATTTACCTCAACTGCCTCTTTCTCCTCTCTGATAGGCACAAGGGTATGCTTAACCCCGTCTTTTTCAAACTTATAACAATTCAATACCCCATCATGTGTCACTTTTCTGTCATATTGCCAAGGTCTGCCCAATAAGATGTGGCACACATCCATTGGCATAATGTCGCAGATAATTTTGTCCTTGTAACGTCCTATCTGAAATTCCACTTCACTCTGCTCATCCACCAGCAACTGGTGTCCTTTCTGTAACCATGAAACTCGATATGGAGTGGGGTGTTTCAGACGCTTCAGCCCTAACTTCTCCACCATCTCGACTGACACCAAATTGTCAGTACTCCCGCTGTCAATTATCATTTTACAACACTTACCTTGCGATTTACAAACTGTTCTGAACAGAGCTTTCCGTTGTGTCTGTTCAATACTCTCATCAACTGGCTTCACCAAAACCTTATGCAGCACTAAAGCTTCTCCTGTTTCTGGGGCATTCTCTGCCTCTTGAGGAGGTGCTGCTGCTTCCTCTGGCTGCGCCACATATGCGCATCACTGTCCAGTTGAATCTGTTTCTGGGCACTCAAAAGAGCGGTGCCCCCACTTGTGGCATCTGTAGCACTGGTATCCAGTTCCCCTTCCACGGCCATTTCCTCTGCCGCACTGAAATGATCTGCCACCCCTCATTCCATCTCCTTTTTTTGTTGTTCCCGAAGTCCTTGAACTGCTGGCTTCTTCGCTGTTGCTAGCAGTTCGGCCCCTGCCATAGGACTGGCCTCTTCCTCTGTTAGACCCTCGTCCTCTCCGGGCATTCTGTCTTCGGTTAAGCTTTTCCTCTGCTTTAACTGCACTCTGATATGCCTCCTTCGTATTGTTGGGAGACAGAATACTTATTTCATCTAAAATCTCCATCCTCAGCCCATTCACATATCTGGCTATCCTCTCTGCTGTATCCTCTGTATATCCTGCTCGCAAGTTTACTTGATAAAATTCCTCCATATATTCTTTCACCGTCAAACCTCTCTGTCTCAAGTTTTGAACTTGCCTACGTAATGGAATTTGATAATCTCTTGGCAGAAATATGCCCTTCAATTTAGCTACCATCCTTGCCCAAGTCTTTATCGGAGGCTTGTTCAACCTCTTTCTCTCATTCTGGACACTGTCCCACCACAAGGTTGCGTGCCCTTTCAGCTTTGTCGCTGCAAACTTGACCCTACGGTCTTCACTAATTTCTTCGCATTCAAAGTACTTGTCCATATCACTAATCCAATCTAATACTACATCAATTGATAAACTGCCATCGTAGGTTGGTAATTCTGGTTTTGGTTTACTATTTGACAATAATACAGACTTCAATAACCTCACTTCTGGTGAGTCACCTTCAGCCCCATCTGCTGGTGCTTCCACTTCTTCGTCACTCACATCACCTAACTCTGGATCTCTCCTTCTGCCTGCCTCTACTGCTTCCAATCGAGCAGTAAGAATTCTGAGTTCTTCCCTTAACGACTCATCTGCCATTCTACGGGCACCTCTGCCTCATCCTCGTCTGCCTATATCCATTTCTCCCAAATCTTTTCAACTCAAATTGCTCTGATACCACTCTGATGGGACCCAGCCCACTTGGCGTATCCCTTTACACTTTTAAGTTACACCTGGACATTTACGTGGCGGTTGTATATGCATTTGTTTTTCCCACGTTTTGTAGCTGGTAGCTGGGCATTAACTGCGGGTGTAAATGTGTTGTCCTTCTGCTTTGGTAAATGATGTTACCCTAACCCTATGCGATTTCTCGATTGTTCCTTGTCATTCTTGCCGTTGGTTCTGAGGGTTTTGAGCTCTGCGTATGGAAGTATGTCGAGGGTGTTGTATCCTGTTTCTGTTGGCTCCGAGTTACGATTTCATGGCTGTGGGTTGATTTTATGCTTGCTCTGGTTATGGGTGGAGGCCTGCTCTGCGCGTTTTGCTGTTTGTCCGCCTTTATGCTTCGACAGTGTTGTACTCTGGGGTTTTCTTGCAATCTCTGGTAAGTCATTTACCCACTTTATTACTCTGTTTCTAATAAATGAGTTCGAGCTCTTCGTCCTGGTTGCGTCTGCTGTAACTGTTGGTTGCTTGTAAAGAAGTTTGGTTCGAGTCTGGGTTGTTTTAACACTGGTATTGGGCTCTTGCTGCCCCGTTCCTGCATGTAATGTCATTCTTCTGGTCCTTTACTTTCGAATCTGGTTTGGTAGTGATTTTGGATTATGCGTCTGCTGGTAACGTTATGTTTTTCATGGCTGAGTGTACAGGAACAATGGAAAAGTTCATTCAACCGTTGTTATAGGTAAATGCTCTTTCTTTGATTCAATGTTCACTCTCTTTTTGTTCTGGGTCTAAACAAACCTGCTACTCTGCTCTCCAGTTTACTGTGGCATCCTATGGTTCGAATGCATGGCTCCTCCTCACACGGTCTCCAGGTGAGGGTTTCTTTCCCTTTTCCCTTTAATTTTTGTAATGTTGGTTTGGTTTCCTATCAAGGGTTTCGACCCCTTTAGGTTCTGTTGAACTCCAATCTCACTCTCGTTTGTTTGGTTGCAGGTCTTCTCTGGTGGCCTGGAGGGCGCACGTCTCTGTCTGCAAAAATGTTTAGTAGCGTAAAAGTGGGTAGGCCTGTAACCTATATTGTTTGTCTGTCTCAAGGTTTTTGCTCCGAATATGGTTCACTTGTCGTTTTACTGCTCGAATCTCGTGGGAGTCACGTCCGCTACTGTCTTTCTGTTATGAGTTCACTGGATTGTAACGCGGTCTCAACAAATCCTTATTTTGTGCCTGGAATCAAACCCTAACGATGGTTTTTCATTCGTTGCTTGTCTATAGTTACTGAGCAAATTTTGATCTTGTTTTTTACTGTACCAGTCTCCGTAATAATTAAGGGAACTCGACTTTTTCAGTTTCGACTATGCAGTAATGTTTACTAGACAATATAAATGTAAACAACTTTCTTATGAAAGGAAAAAGGAATGTGTTATTTGGTACCTGTAGCCTTCGCTTGTGGTTTTGTTATGTTGCTTGCATAATGATTCTTTTACTGGACTCTTTACTTGTTGCTGGTTTCGATTAGCTATGCGTAATTGTGTTGTTTCAACTATATCTCTGTGTGCTTGTTTGGTAATGATTTCGAATACAGTTCATACTCGTACAGCAGCCATAATATTACGGTTAGTTTACAGAAATGTAAAATCCTGTTAATTAAGTATGAGAGATCAAATCAATAATCTAGGAAATAAGATAGATGGACAGTAATTCTCTGGTACTTTTGAATGCTTGATAATTATGTTCTTCAATTACTCAACTTTTTCTCTACTTGACTAAAAGACCCTTTCTTTACATGTATGTTTGGCTTTTATGGCCTCTGTCTTCAGTTAATGCTTGCATTTTTTCCTCTTTCTGTTACAAGGACAGTTACATACTACTGTTCCTATTTGTAACCGTAATTGTTTGAACATTCCAAGCCTTGTAAAACAGTTAAAAGTTATTTTTTTCTAATTACAGAATCTACCCTTAATTTTATAATGAAACTAACAATAATCCTAACAGGAAAAGTAAACCATCTAACTGTTGCTGACTTGTAAAATAAAATAAAAAGAAAAATTTTCTTCAGCAGAATTTAACAATTCAGTTTCCTGCTTGTGAACCTAGTTGGAGTCTTTCTGCCTCGTCACTGGGAGGTGGATGCTCCTGCATCACACAACATGGATATTACAGATGGAGAAATTTTTCGATCTCAATAATATGCAAAACACACAAAAGGTACATATTGCAACTTTATATTTGGAACCAAATCAGTTTGTATGGTGTCAATGGCTTTGCTATCGTAAACAAATTATCACTTGGGCAATTTTTACAAAAGAATTGATAGCACATTATGAGGATACAGAAAGCAACACTTTTTTTAGCCAATTGATAAGTCTCAAACAAAAGGGTTCAATAAGGGAGCACATTGAAGAGTTCCAAAAATTGAACATAAGGGTAAAAAATATTTGAGAGGAGCATAGGATTGATGTGTTCATAGGCACTTTAAAGGATAATATCCAACATGATGTTCGCCTTTGTGAACATGATTCATTAGAGAAGGCACTCAGGTTAGCAAGAAAAGTGGAAACAAAAATTATGGCATCCAGGAAGCATACCACTCACAACTATAAAGATGGAAGTGTTGTTGCCCCTAGTCTTCCACAACCTATAAGGTTGACACCACAACAATTAGAAGAAAAAGGAGCAAAAGGGATTTGTTACAGTTGTGATAGCAAATACACTAAAGGTCATAAGTGTGCTGAGAAGAAATTATTCTACATAGATTGTGAACAGGAATAAGAAAAGGAGCAAGAAAGGTCAAAGGAATAGGATATACTTTGGGAACAAAGCCTAGATAAAGAAAAAATGAATCCGATCATATCTTGTAATGCATTGGCGGGAATTACTACTCCTCAAACCAACAAGATAGAAGGAAAAATCAAGAAGAAAAATGTAATAGTATTGATTGATTGATTCAGGAAGTACCCACAATTTTATTCATTGTAAGGTAGCAAAAGAATTGAATTGCTTCTTATATCCAGCACTAGAGTGTCAAGTGATGGTTGCAAATGGAGGAACAATAAATTTCTCTGGAAAGTGCCATAATATCAAGCTATCCATGGGAGAATATGTATTGACTAGTCCAATGCTTTCCATTGCAATGGGAGGTGTTGATGTTGTACTAAGAGTCTAATGGCTACAATCCTTGGGTACAATAGGTTTTATTTTTTCAAGAACGTTTCATGAATTTTCTACGGAAGGAAATGAAGTTGAATTAAGGGGTATTGGAGGGAAACCAGGAAAGATAATCAGCTCTAACGGTATGACAAAGCTTCTAAAAAAGGAACAAAGAGGGGTAATTGCACAATTATGTTCGCTAGATGTTTCCACATTGCAATCATCTATTTCTCCAGATCTCCTAAAAGTCTTGAAAAATCATTCCAAGGTATTTGAGACTCTGAAAGGTCTCCCCCCTATTCGTGATCATGATCATGTTATTCATCTGATTCTTGGAAGTGTTACTCCAAACATCAGGCCATACAGATATCCCTATGCCCAAAATAGTGAAATTGAACATATGGCTGCAGAAATGTAGAGGCTGGTATAATTCAACCGAGTCAAAGTTCTTTTTCTGCTCCAGTAGTATTGGTGCACAAGAAGGATAGATCATGGCGCATGTGTCTGGATTATAGGGAGCTCAACAAGCTCACTATTAAAGATAAGTTTCTCATTCTTGTCATTGATGAATTGCTGGATGAATTCAATGGATCAATTACTTCACCAAGTTGGATCTTCGTTAAGGATATCATCAAATCAGAACGAAGCTTGAAGACATTTCGAAAACATCATTTAGAACTCATGAGGGTCATTATGAATTTTTGGTCATGCCTTTTGGCCTTACCAATGCACCTTCAACATTTCAAGGTTTGATGAATTCCATTTCAAACCATTCCTTAGAAAATTTGTGTTAGTATTTTTTGATGATATACTAATCTACAGCAAGTCTTGGAAGGATCATGTTGAACATGTTGACAGGGTGCTACAACTATTGGAGGAGAACAATTATATGAAAAAACCTCCAAATGTTTCTTTGGAGTACAAGAGGTGGAATATTTGGGTCATATTATATCTCATGAAGGTGTTAAGGTAGACCCTAGCAAAATTAAAGCCATTAAGGAATGTAAAATCCCCACATCCATAAAACATCTATGAGGATTTCTCGGGTTGATAGGGTATTATCACAAGTTTGTTAAGAATTATGGGAGAATAGCAACATCTCTAACAAAATTACTGAAGAAACCATTTACACAAAGCTATTTATGAGAAGGAAATGTTGGCAATACTACATTCACTTAGGAAATCGTGACCTTACCTAATGGGAAGACACTTCAAGGTAAAAATAGATGATGATAGTCTTAAATAATTCTTAGAATAAAGATTATCTTCATAAGAGAAACAAAAATGGGTCACAAAGATGTTGGTTTATGACTTTGAAATCATCTACAAAAAAGGGAAGAAAAATATTGTTGTAGATGCACTCTCAAGAAAGAATGAGAATGTGGAATCATTTCTTTGTGTCATTTCTATTATCCAACCAGATTGGATAAATGAAGCAAGGGATGAATGGAAGAATGATGAAGAAGTGTGGCCACTCATTCAAAAGTTACAACAATATCCCAATACATCTGATACATTTATCTGGAAAAATGATTCGTTATCGTACAAAGATAGCTTATACCTCTGTAAGAATTCCCAACTCGAACAAAAGATTCTTCTAGAATTGCACACCTCTCCCTTAGTAGTGTATTTAGGCATTTTGAAAACTTACCATGTGGTTAAGAAGGAATTTTTTGGGATGGCCTTAAATATGATACTCAAAATTTTGTGGTGTAATGTTTGGTTTACGAACAAAATAAAGTTGAGACAATTAAGACCTCAGGTCTATTACAACCTTTATCCATTCCAAGTCACCATTGGGAGGAGGTTTCAATGGATTTTTTCACAAGTTTACCCAAGTCTAAAGGAAAGAGTCTCATCATGGTAGTAGTTGATAGACTTACCAAGTATGCACACTTTTGTGCATTATGTCATCCATTTAAAGCTAGTACAGTTGCTACTGCATTTATGGAAACAATTCAAAAGCTACATGGAAATATAAAGATTATTGTCAGTGACAAAGATGTTATTTTCACTGGAAATTTCTGGACATAATTATTTTCTTGTTTAGGTACTCAGTTAGCTCATAGCTCATCTTATCGTCCTCAATTTGATGGGAAAACTGAGATAGTGAGAAAATGTTTGGAAGGACTTCTTCATTGCTTTGTATCTGATAAACAAACAAAATGGGTCAAATGGTTGCCTCTGGCTAAATAGAGGTATAACACTTCCTTCCATATTGTATAAAATGACCCCATTTATGGCACTTTATGGATATCATCCACCGTCCATCACATCATATTTAAGAGAAAATTATAAGGTTCAAGTAGTGGAAGATCACATCGAGCATAAACAAAATTTTTTCCAACTCTTAAAGGATAACCTCACTTTGGTGCAAAATAGAATGAAACAATAGGAAGATCAACATCAAAGCGAAAGAAGTTTTGATGTAGGTGACTAGGTATTTCTACAACTACAACCATACAAACAAATGTCCCTTAATCAAGCTAAGAAGGATAATAAATTATCAACAAAGTATTAAGGTCCATACAAGGTGTTGCAAAATATTGGTACTATGGAATATAAATTGGAACTTCCTGCATCTTCCCAAGTGCACCCAATTTTCCATGTTTCATTCTTATATAAGGTTATAGGTGATAAGCTCCCAGTTAAAACAATATTTCCAGAACTTGACAATGAAGGCGAAATCATATTGGAACCTAAAGCAGTCAAGAAACAAGAACTTGACAACTACAGAATTGATCAATATCAAAGTATCTCATCATGTGGAAGAACTTACCTGCTGAAGATTCCAAATGGGAGGAGGAGAATTTTGTACAAAAGCATCTAGAACTACTCAAGTGTTGAGGAAAACACTTTTTTGAAGGAGAGGGGCATGTTCAGTCCCTATAATACTAGTTTATTCCTATTGTCATTGTACCCCTTATTGTTATTTTTGTGCCCATTTTGTCTCCATATTGTTATTATTGTGCCCCATAGAAGCCCATTATTTTTATTGTTGTGCCCTTACATTATTATTGTTATGCCGACTCTAATTATATTATGACCCCTTAGACTCCTATATATAGAAAGGAGGTCCTTTAATTTGTTTCATCCAAGAATTATTCATTTTATGTAATTTAAAGGAGGTTTCCCCCTCGAAGAGGCTACTTTTGAAGTCGTTGATCTATCTCTTTCTTCTATTTTGTGAGCTGGTTGCATAAAAATAATCCTCTATTGGAGCACCAATGATCAATATTAAAACTTAATCAATGGTTAGGATCATCTCTGGATCGATTCATGTGAGTTTCTAGATGATTCTCACCTTATCTCAATTAATACCAATTAATTAACCATATTCCCTAAGTTTATACTTAGGAAATATTTAGAAATCAATTAATAATCTAATTGAGACACTTCTAGGTGGAATATCTAGAAACGATTTCTTGGTTTCAGAGACCTCATGTATTCTAGCCTCTTCAGAAAATTTCAAGGCTAGAACACATCCAATGCAACAAAAAATAGCACTTTCTCTTAGCGAGGAATGCGTTCTAGTGTTACTACTCACCTTGTAGCACACCCCTTCTCTGTATTATCTCCTGTCACACTGTTGATGTCTGGCTATGCTTCCCACAACCACTACGTGACTCTGATATATGATGCATTTGTGTTGTTGTTGACCCTTTTGAATCGCTTCCAACTCTACTTCTGCACTACACCTCCCTCTCATCTATTTTTGCTGCAACTGAAATCCATCCAAAATAGCCTATCCTTGCTATTGAAACAAGTTCTCTACCATACCCATCTTTCCTCTAAAATAGATGAACTTATCTCTCCCTAAATATTTTATGAGTATGTCTCCAACTTGCTCTTATGTGGGAACGTATTGTAGCTAGACTGCTCCACGTTGTACACAATATCTGATGAAGTGACATTGAATATTAATGTGCTTCAACCTATCATGAAACATGAGATTTTGAGAGAGCTTTATGCAACTATGATTATCACAATAGACACTTGTTTCCTCCATACTCTGCCTGAACAAGCTTACTAGTAGCTTCTGAAGCCATATAGCTTCACACGTAGGTGTGCTAGCTGCCATATACTCTGCTTCTATAGAGCTCAGTGCTACTGACTTCTGCTTCCTACTACACCAAGAAACCATCCCTGATCCAACACTGAAGTAGTACCCGAAGGTACTTTTCCTATCCATTGAACTACCTGCCCAATATGAATTTGTGAACCCACAAAGTTTGATGTCATTTCCTCGAGTATATTTCAACCCATATTTGATTGTGTTTCAAATATACCTCAAAATATGCCTCACTGCAACCCAATGTGCGTTTTTATGTTTTACTAAGCAACCAGAGCCACCAATGCTTAGTACCTGTCAAGCTATCTGTGTTGTCTCTTTCTCATCCTAGGATTTCTAATAAACACCTCTACATGTCATAATGTATGACAAACCTCTCTACTTGCTCGACCACTAGTCGTGGGAGGTTCTTCCAGCTCCTCATCCTATCTCTACTGCTACATATGTTGAGAAATCCATAGATTTCCTGCACCTGAGGAAATATTGGTGTTGGTCACAGTACTTGACCCTTGAGACTATCCTCCTTCCTGTCCCGTTAGCAACCCCTGTGGATGCCCCTGTTGCTGGACCAAAGGAGCTTATGTTGAATGATTCTGATCACCTGTAGGCATCTCATGGGACCTCTTGAAAGCTAGATCCTCCATGAAATTCACGTCTTTCCTTACTACAATCTTCCTATTTCTAGGAATGTAGATTATGAATGCCTTTGAAGATTCATTGTACCCAACAAAGAACCCCTTCTCTACAGTCTAATCTAGTTTGGTATGTTTATCATCTGGCACGTGGCAATAAGAAACGCTACTAAAAATTATAAGGTGGCTCACTTCTGGATTTTTCCCTGTGAAGACTCCTTCTAGTGTTTCTTCCCCAATGATCTATGAGGAGTCTTGTTCTGAATATACATTGTTGTGTTACATGCTTCTACCCATATAAATATTGGTAGATCCTAGTCATACAGCATAGCCTTTATAGCTCCAACAATGGTTCTGTTTTTCCACTCTGCTACACCATTTTTCTATGGATTATATGGAGTTGTCCATTCTCTCTTGATGCCTTCCTTCACACAAAAATCTGTGAAGTCTTCATTAATATATTCTCCATCATTATCTGAGTGAATGACCTTGATCTTCTTCCATGTCGCATTCTCCATGAGAGCTTTAAAATCTATGAAATGATCGAAGATCTCATCCTTGGTCTTTAAGAAGTAGATCCAGGTTTTCTTGGAATGATCATCAATAAAGGTGACAAAATATTCAGCACCACTGAGAGATCTAGTGGACATAGAGCCACAAATATCTGAGTGTATAAGGCCTAATACCCCATTAGCTTTGTTGTCAGTTCTTGGAAATTTTGCCTTAGCATACTCCCTAGTACACATCCTTTGCACACATCATTGTGTTCTGTGCCAAGTTCTAGAACCCCTGTTACTATTCTGTTGAGAATTTTGTGTGCTCCATGGTGTAGATGTCCCATTCTTCTATGCCATAACCAATTTAGCTTCTTCCCACTACCACTGTTACTACTTATTAGCGTGATTGGGGAGTTGATTTATAACCAATACAATTTATTATTTCGAACTCCAATTTGTCTTACCTTTTTCCAACTCGGGTGTTTGACATACACTTTCTTTCCTACGAAGTGAATATCATACCCCTTATCCTGTAACTAGGATACTCAAATCAGGTTCATACCCAATCATGGCACATGCAATACATTTGTAGTGCTGGTGCTTACTCCTAACTCCCCCATAAAATCTATGGTACCTATCCCTACTAGATTACATTTCATTTTGTTTCCCATAGTAATATCGAAGTCCATCTTCTCTTCTTCATAGCTAGATAAATATTCTCTAGCCCTTGCCATGTGAGTTGATGCTCTACTGTCTATATACCAGACTCCTTATGAAGCTGATCCTTCTAAGCAAACAAATTCATCCTCCATTCTAGAAGACAAAATTGAAGTCTCTTGAATGTTACTTCTTTCAATTGCTATATTGTGTTATTCCTCTTTTCCACCCTGATGCTAGCTCTGCTCTATTGAACTGCTGCAAAAAACCTCTGCATCTAGCTAGAGATCTACTCAACAAGAAAATATGAGCTACTCCCTCTACCTCTAGAATCACTTGTTCAAGAAAAATCATATTTTCCTGCTCCTCTCTCAGAAAAATCAGTCTTCCTCAAGTAATTTGACCTTTTGACAAGAAGACTGCGCTGCTCCTTGAGAATTTCATCCTGATGCCCACACTGAGCAGCAAAATTCCTTCTTTTCTGTTCTAAGTTCTCCAACTAATCAATGAATCTCTGATACCATGTAAACTTTTATCTATTACATCTACTGAAAATTATTATTCTAACTCAAAAATTAATTCTACAATTTATTTTATATGAGAAATAATGAATAAAATCACAGCTACAAGTATTACCATAAAAATACTGTAGAAAAGAAAATACTAGAAATTGAGAAATTATAGCACACACACAATAATTTTGACACAATTATTTTTGGACAATTGTCCTCGAAAAAAAACAACTTGGGAAAACTGTTGCAGCAGATGAGGGTTTTATTATTAACATTCAACAACAATTTTGAGTACAATGATTTAGATGCCTAGCTGATAGTCTAATATAAGGAAAATACTAGCAAAAATACCGTGATAATTTTCTCTCACCCCACAACTATTTTCTACCTCTGAAATTGCTTCCCCAGCCTCTGCACTGAGCTTCTTGCGTCACCCTCTACGCAGAGCTTACACTAGCCTTCTGAAGATTTGGATCTTCCTTCCCTTGCCTCTTCCAAGAACTAGAAATATTCCTCCTGGAATGATACTACCCTCCTCTTCCACCTGCCACTCACCCTTTGGCTCTATCTTCTCTGTTGAACTGCTACTTCTGAGAAAATTGAATTTCCTAGGCAACTGACTATTTGCACTAGATGATTTCTCCATCACCACATTGACCTCCTCTTATAATCCTCTATTAGAGCACCAACAACCAAGACTAAAACTTAATCAATGGCTATGATCATCTTCGGATCGATCCATGTGGGTTTCTAGATGATTCTCTCCTTCTCTCAATTAATATTGATTAAAAACCCATATTCCCCAAGTTTAGACTTACGAAATATTTAAAAATAGGTTAATAATCTAATTGAGACACTTCTAGGTGGAATATCCAAAAATGTTTTTTGGGTTTTGGAGATCTCATGTATTCTCAACTCTCCACAAAATTTCAATGCTATAACACATCTGATGATACAAAAAATAAAACTCCCCCTTAGCGAGGAATGCATTCTAGTGCTACTGCTCACCCTGTCGCACACCCTGTCTCTATATCATCTCTTGTCATGTTGTTGATGTCTAGCTATACTTCCCACCAATCACTACACAACTTTAATATATGTTGCATCTGTGTTGTTTTTGACCCTACTAAACTGCTACCAACCCTGCTTCTCCACTCCAACTCCCTCTCTTCTGTTGTTGCTACAACTGCAACATCTGCAATTCAAAGGCATCCAAAATAGCTTGTCCTTGCTACTAAAATGGGTTCTCCACCATACCCATTTGTTCTCTAAAATATATTAACTTAGCTCTCCCTAAATCTTTCATGAGTATGTATACAACCTGCTCTTCTGTGGGAACATATTGTAGTTGGACTGCTCCACGTTGTACACAATCTATGATGAAGTGACATTGAATATTGATGTGTTTCAACCTGTCATGAAACACAAGTTTTTTATATATTTTTATTCAACTCTGATTATTACAATAGACACTAGTTGCCTCCATCCTATGTCTGAACAAGTTTACTAGAAGCTTCCAAAGCCATATAGCTTCACACGTAGTTGTGTTGGCTATCATATACTCTAATTCTACAGAGTTCAGTGCTATTGAATTTTGCTTCATGCTACACCAATAAACCATCCCTAATCTAACACTAAAGTAGTGTCTGCAGGTACTTTTCCTATTCACTGAACTGCCTTCAAAGTCAGCATCTATGTACCCTCAAAGTATGATGTCATTTCCTCCATTATATTTCAACCCATACTTGAGTGTGTTGTGAATATACCTCAGAATATGCCTTGTTGCTGCCTAATGTACCCTTTTTGGTTCTACCATCAATTGACTAAGTGTATTGACTTTGAAGCAGATATATAGCCTAGTTTTGACCAGATACATAAGAGAGCCAATGAGCTGTCTATACAAGGTGGGTTCGACATCCTTATTGTTTAATGTGTTTATCTTCTTCCAATTGGTAATCATGGGCATAGACATGGGTTTGAAATCCTACATTATGAAACTCTTCAGAATATATGTAGTGTATCTTCCTTACCCAAGGAAGATATCCCCATCCTTTTACCACATTTCCAATCCTAGGAAATAGTGCATCAACCCCAAATATTTCATGTAAAATTTTGTTGGCAGTTTCCTCTTGCAGTCCTCTATGATCCCTGATGATCTTTTCAAAATGAGATCATTCGAATGAGAGGTTCATCCTATACCATCAAATAGTAAAGGTTGGGATCTGCATCACTCTTAACGAATCCCATCTACTGTAAGTAGGTGCCAATTCTACCATACCATGCCCTCAGATCCTGCTTGAGCCCATACAGATCTTTCTTCAATTTTCATACATGTGTGCACCTCTCATGAGTCTCAAATCCCTCTGGCTATTCTATGTACACTCTTCCTCTATCACCCCATTCAAGAAAGTTGTGTTGAAGTCCATTTGGTGAATATGCCATCCCATCTGAGCTGCTAGAGATATAACTGACCTGATAGAAGTGTATCTAGCAACTGGGGAAAAGATCCCATAATAACATATCCCTTCCTTTTGTGTATACCCCTTTCCAATGAACCTAGCCTTGTACTTTTCCACATTATCATCTATTGCATATTTGATCTTATAGATCCATCTCAAACCTATAATTGATCTATCCTCTAGCCTTGGCACTACCTCCCAAACATCATTCGTCATGATAGAGTTATACTCTTCTACCATGGAATCTACCCACACGTGATGTTGTGCAGCCTCTTGAAAGCTGGAAGGTTCTACAACCTGAGCCACCAATGCTTGGTACCAGTCAAGATGTTTGTGCTATCTCTTGCTCATCCTAGGAGTTTTGATAAACTCCTATGCATCTTTTAATGTCTGAGGAACCTCTCTGTTGGATCTACCGCTAGTCGTGGGAGGTTTTTCCAGCTCCTCCTCATCCTGCCTATGTTGCTCCATCTTCTAAGAACTCCCTAGATTTCCTGCACCTGAGGAAATACTGGTGCTGGTCATAGTACTTGACCCTTGTGATTGTCCTCCTTCCTATCGCACTGTCTGCCCCTATGGCTGCCCCTACTACTGGACCAAAAGATCCTTTGGAAACTAATTCTGATCATCTGCAGGCATCTCAGGAGACCTCCTGAAAGCTCGATCCTCCATGAACTTCACATCTCTCCTTACTACAATCTTCCTATTTCTAGGGACGCAGATTCTAAATGAATTTAAGGTTTTGATGTACCCAACGAAGAACCCCTTCTCTGCATTCTGATCCAGTTTGGTCCATTTATCATCTGGCACATGGAAATAAGCAACATTAGCAAAACATTCTGAGGTAGGTCACTTCTATATTTTTCCCTGTGAAGACTCCTTCTAGCGTTTTCTTCCCCAATGCTCTATGAGGAGTCATGTTCCAAATATACATTTTCGTGTTACATGCTTATGCCCATAGAAATCTGGGTAGATCTTGGTCATATAACATAGCCTTTGCAAATCCAACAATAGTTCTATTTTTCCGCTCTGCTAGACCATTCTTTTGTGGATTATATGGATTAGTCAATTATCTCTTGATTCCTTCCTTCGCAAATAAATCTATGAATTCTTTATCAATATATTCTCCACCATTATCTAAGTGAAGCATCTTGATCTTCTTCCCTGTCACATTCTTCATGAAATCTTTAAACTCTCTAAAATGATCAAACATCTCATCCTTTATCTCCAAGAAGTAGATCCATGTTTTCCTAGAAAGATCACCAACAAAGGTGACAAAATATTCGGCACCACTAAGATATCTAGTGGACATTGGGCCGCAAATATTTGAGTGTATAAGTACTAATACGCCGTCAATTCTACCGTCACTTCTTGGAAATATTGCCTTAGCATACTTCCCAAGTACGCATCCTCTGCACTCATCATCATGATCTGTGCCAAGTTTTAGAACCCATGTTATTATTTCTTTGAGAATCATAAGTGCTCCATGGTGTAGATGTCCCATTCTCTTGTGCCATAACTCATTCAGCTCCTTCCCACTACTACTCTTACTACCTATAAGTGCCATTGGAGATTCAATTTGTAACCGGTACAATCTATTACTTCGAACTCCAATTTGTCTTACGTTTTTCCATCTCGGGTGTTTGACATACACTTTCTTTCCTACAGAGTGAATATCATACCCCTTATCCTATAACTGGGATACTAAAATTAGGTTCATACTTAATCCTGGCACATGCAATACCTCTATAGCGTTGGTGCTTTCTCCTGGCACCCCATGAAAATCTATGGTATCTCTCCCTACCAGAGTACATTTCATTCTATTTCCCATAGTAATATGGAAGTCCATATGCTCTTCTTCGTAGCTAGAGAAATATTCTCAAACCCCTGTCATGTGAGATAATGCTCCACTATCTATATATCAAACTCCCTGTGAAGTTGGTCCTGCTAAGCAATCAAATTCATCCTCCAATCTAGAAGACAAATATGAAGTCTCCAAAATGTTACTTTTATCCATGGCTATAGTGTGTTATTCCTCTTTTCCACCCTGACGTTGGCTCCGCTCTAGTGAACTATTGTAAAAACCCTCTGTGTCCATCTAGAGATCTAATCAACAAGAAAATCTGAGCTACTCCCTCTACCTCTAGAATCACTTGTTCAGGAAAAAATGTATTTTTCTTCTCCTCCCTTAGAAAAATTGGTCTTCCCCAAGTAATTTGACCTTCTGACAAGAATACTTCACCGCTCCTTGAAAATTTCTTCATGCTACCCACACTAAGCATCATAATTCCTTATTTTCTTTTCTAAGTTCTCCAGCTTATCAATGAAGCTCTGATACCATGTGAATTTTTATCTATTGCGGCTACTGGAAATTATTCTTCTAACTCAAAAATTAATTATGCAGTTTATTTTCTATGACGAATAAAATCACAGCTGCAATTACCACCATAAAAATACTACGGAAAATAAAATACTAGAAACTGAAAAATTCTAGCACACACACAATAATTTTGACACAGTTATTTTTGGACAACTTTTCCCGAAAAACCCTAGCTTGGGAAAACCAGTGCAGGAGATGAGGGTTTTATTATTAATATTCAACAACAATTATGAGTACAATGATTTAGATGCCTAACGAACAATCTAATTTAAGGAAAATACTATCAAAAACATCGTGAGAATTTTCTCTCACCCCACAAGTATTTTCTCCCTCTGAAATCGCTTCCCCAACCTTTGTGTTGAGCTTCATGCATCACCCTCTACGCAGAGCTTACGTTGGCCCTTTGAAGATTTTGATCTTCCTTCCATTACCTCTTCCAGGAACTAGAAATATTCCTCTCAGAATGCTACTTCCGTCCTCTTCCACCTTCTACTCACCCTATGGCTCTATCTTCTCTATCAAGTTGCTGCTTCTGAGAAAATCGAATTGCTTGGACAACTGAGTATTTGCACTAGATGATTTCTCCATCACCACATCGACCTCCTATTATAATCCTTTGTTGGAGCACCAACGACCAAGATTAAAACTTAATCAATGGCTAGGATCATCTTTGAATCAATTTGTTTGAGTTTCTAGATGATTTTCACCTTATCTAAATTAAATATGATTAATTAACCATATTCCCTATGTTTATACTTAAGAAATATTTAAAAATCGGTTAATAATCTAATTGAGACACTTCTAGGTGAAATTTCCAAAAACAATTTCTGGGTTTTGGAGATCTCATGCATTTTATCCTCTCCATGAAATTTCAAAGCTAGAATAGATATGATGCTACAAAAAAAAACACAATCATGGTACATGAGGCGCTTTGACCTTGATTTTTCCACCCTTCTTTCACATGTAGATTTTAAGTCTAGATGTAGCTAATCTATCATGAGAAATATCATATGACATTAGTTCTAATGAAAAATGAGCATGCAACACATCCTGCCCTAACATGCATACAATGAAGTTATATTAAGTATAATCATAAAGCCAATGCAACCAACATATCATCAAATCAATATAAATATGTCTGCCTACATGATTACTCATGCAAAAAATCCTAAAGCGAATGCAAACCAAAACAAATGGAGGATGTTGTGGGCGGGGAGGTGGGAAAATATGGTTTCCACGTGAGGTAAGAGGAATCCCTAAGAGAAGGAACACAAGTTGATCTAGAAATGTGAAGCCTTGCCTCTAAGTACACAATGGTGGAATGAACGATTATCCTTAAGAACCTATTATCGCAATCATTTCTCATAATATTGTGCTTTGAAGATGTCAATCGGTTGTGATGAGAGGGGAATGAAGGGTGAGGGAAAGAAGGAGTACAACAAATAGGTTGCTCAATGTGATGGTCACATCAGAGAGGAGAGGTCATGGAGTGATCAAAACCCTAAGAGTGTGTCCAAGGAGGTAAAGTATAATCAAGGAAGGGCTCTTCCTTGACACTATACTTAGAAGGGGGAAAGTTCTCACAGTCACTTGAAATCATATGACAAGGGGTGAGGGAATCACTCGATGAAGACTCAAGATGATGAACAATAGAAAAGGGCAAAGGGGAAGGTGAAGTTTCATTGGGATCTTGAAAATCCAACTCTAGAGGCTCAAGTGATTTGAATATATTCCCGGAGTCATAAGGACAGTATGTATGAACCTTATTTCTTTCCTCATTATATGCATCAAAGGTTGGAATCTCCTTAAAAGGAGAATCGATATTTCCAATTGTCCTACTTCATGTAAGGGAAGATAATAATTCTCCTTCTTAGGGGTATTGATGGATATGTCATCATAAGTAACGCATGGGAGAATGGGAAAACTACTCTAAGCCTCATCCAATTTATTGGTATCATAAATGGGAGCACAATCAAATTGAGGCCCAACAATTTCGCATTTCTCCTTTTCAATGTGGAAATAGTCTCCAATGTCATATTTCAAGGAAATCATGGGATCACCTTCCTCAAGGTTCTCAAAATGAGAGTAATCAAGAGTGATATCCTTAAGAAATGTAAGGGTAGCCTCAACTTTACTTTCCATAGTCTCATCATCCCAATACACGTGCTCTCAAAATCATCCCGTTCATCATGTGGACCCAACAAGGACTCATCTTCTTACTCATCACTGAGATCCTCAAGGTTATCTTCATCTTGGTTGGTTGACAAGTGAGACCTTTATTCTTTCCTCTTCTCTTGAAGAATAATGACTAAGGTATTTGTCACATGATTTTGGTAATATGCTTCTAGGAGGAGAGTATTAGTATGGTTTTCTTTATATTCACATTTTATCTTATGAAGCTTCATTTTTGCTTCATGTAGATGAAAGAATACTTAATTAGAATTACATTCCCTTACTAACCCCCTGCATGACCTACTATATTCATCCATTCTTTCTTGTGTTATTTGGAGGCTTAGAGGATCCAATTCTTCATCATTAGGTGAGATGTTCCTCTCCTCATTGCCATTGTATTTCAATTCTATAACTAACATTTTCTCATCATCCTTACTGAAACTTGAGCTTTCAATGTCATCCAATTGACTACCCATTGTGGCACTTCACAGTAGACTATAACATTTATCATTGATTAGGTCATTGAAAATATTCAAAGCATATGTTAGGCAAGCAAGGTCAAAGAGGTGACTAGGATCCCCCTCATAGAAATCCCTCATTATGTTGAGTTGCACTTGTTGTGATTTATAAAACCTGGGCATGAGTTCCATATCCATACCTTGCAATATATTTTGATAAGAGATTGCATATTTATTCCCATTCTTATGCAGTTCTTGAATGCCTTGTTTAGTGAGTTTTGCAAATATAGAACCAAGATTAATATCTCTTTTATTATAGTCCATTTTCTATGATCTTGCATATTACGATTGAAATGGAGTCACCATGGTGAATTGAAGTGCCTTGATAAATTCTTTCTTCACCCTACAAGCATTAACTTTAAAGCTTAATGAAGAACTAGGGATTCATTCTTCCAGCAGAGTCACCAAAAATGATATGTCAATATTCCATATAGGGAATAAAACACATGCTTCATCCCCGACAATGATGCCAAAATGTTACCACTCAAACTAGTAGGGGGCCTAAAAGGGACCCCTAAAGTACAACTGATAGATCAAGGGCAATGATGGAGACTTACCCCACTGTCACCTAAGCTAAGACTCCCTACCCTTTATGGAATTTCATCCATGGGAGGAGACATGGTATATAGAAAGTCACTTGTGAAGGATGAATCAAAAAATGGATGTGAAGTGACCTCAATGATCCCTTCCCTAGAAGAAGATTAAGAATGGAGCTTGCTTGCTCTCTAAGTAAGGTACAAAGCTTTCTAGGATAAGGAGGTGAGGATTTAAGGGCTATGTTAAGGGAATATGACTTGTGAAGGAGTTTTCCAATCCCTAAAATCCTTGCAATAATTGGATTCCCGAGTTGTCTTGGAAGAAATGTCTTTAATGAGAAATGGGACCACACAGGGCCAAGTGGACCCAACCTAGGTTAAGGGGAGGGATTTTAACAACCAATGATGATATCAACCTAAACAAGGAAAGGGAAAGGATCAAAACAAGAGTTTCCACTTAAAGGTGTCAAATTGATCCTATGAGGTATAGCCTAGGGAAAACCAAGGCAAAGTTCAGTCTCGGGCTAGGGCTTGGGATATCTCTCAATCCCACCATCAAAATATCTTCAAATTTGGAGGAGACCTTGAGGACACACCAACGCAATAGAGGCCAGGAGATTGAACTTTTTCTATGGCTATTTTGTTGGTGAAATTATTCCCTAGGTGGACCAGTGTGGCTAGGCTTAGAAAAGAGGGTGAAAGGTGAATAAAAAGAGGTTTTAAAGTGACCACCTTAGGGTCGATTAGTGCCTAATTCCTTTGGGGATATGGAGTCAGGGAGAATTATGAGAATGTATCTTGTTTCTAGCTTAAGGAGGCTTTAAGGGCAACTTCGTTTAGCATTAGGGAAAAAATGAGAGTGACCTTAAAGCGTTTATAATTTGATTGCAAATCAAGATGGATTGTCAAGATAACTTTGATCTCTAGGAAACTTCATTCAAAACACGTGGCCCATACATAGTGATATGCTATAAAGAAACATAATTCCACAATGAAGTAGTAAATGCACGCAACAATTAGCCCTAAAATAGAAAAAATCCCATGATCAATATATGTGACAAAGTAAAAGAAAATAGCATCAAAATCATACTTACATGTTAGAGAATATATCCAAGCATCAATACATTTTCCAATTAAGAAGCTCCAAGGTAAGAAAATGCAATCCAAACATCAAAATTTATCCATGCTCAAACTTCGTCCACCAAGAAGGAAATGTGAAATTCTCAAGAGAGAGAATGATGCAATCCAAGTGATGATGAGAAATGAACTATCATAATTTGTATTTATACTCTCCTAATGAGTTTGATTTAACTATTTGAGCTTACATTAGCCCCTAAAATAAAAAATAATGTGAAAATAACTAACATTTGATGACAAGCCCACCAAACTAGCTCATAAACAAAATAACAAGCCTCTCAAGAGGTTGAATGATTAATAATACATGTCATTGGTCTCTCTAAGAAGGTTGATGAAGTCCATAAGTGCTATAATGATGAATAGGACTTCCAAAAATGATGGACAATGGGTTGGCCCCTTTTTCTCCACATAATAAACCTGTGATGCTCCCAATGGGTGTGAGGGAACACAAGTAACCTCATGGGTCTCGAAGAAACCCAAAGATGCATGCAAAGAATTTGTAAGGGATCAGATGAGGGTGTAAGTGATTCCACATCAACATATATGTCTTGGGTCATCTTCCAAGTGCATGGTACAACTGTGGGGTTGTCTGGGGAAAGGTGAATCAGGGGCATCTTCCTCGTCCAATAGGTGAATCTCGAGCAATATTTGAACATATATAGGATCCATGGAGTGTTTTTTACTGCTGGGGAGGCCCATGGTTCTGAAAACACACCCTACATGTGCCAATATATAGGGAGACCAAACCCAAGATGGAGACCTCCTGCAATCCTGCATAAGATCCAATGTGTCCCCTAACCTTCCAGTACAAAAAGACATCAAGGAAATCAAGTAAAAGAGCATACAAACCATCGAAAACAAGTGGGGACTTCATAATGGAATGCCCTTCCATAATGGGCTTTGGCATGTGCTAATGTCTCCAAGCTCCAAATGGGGTTAACCAATCATCCTACTAGGTGGTTTATACTTCTAAAGGGGATAGTATGTCTAAGGTACATCCTTCAAAAGGTGGTGGAATGTGATAAAGAGATGAATGGAGTCAGGAATGAGAAGGGGCAACCATGGGCCCCATGCTAGGGTCTAAGGGTAGCTATAAAAAAGGGAAACCCACACTTGGGTATATAATGTATAAGAGGGAGCAATCATGGTACATGAGGTGCCTCGGCCTTGATTTTTCCACCCTTCTTTATATGTATTTTTCATTTTATGATTTTTATTTAATTAACTTCTCAGGGCTCAAGGGGTAAGAGCATGATGTGTGAAATATAGCAGTGGATAGCCCCTTTAAGGTAGGGCAGTTCATTTACCACTAGGGATTAGGACAATCATGGATTCCTAAATGATAAAGGAGGCTCATCTAGGGCCTATAGGAACTAGGGTGATGGCCATGATAAAGGGGCAGAGCTCATGTATTGGCTTTTTCCCACATGTTAGATGTGTTTGTCCCAACTATCTTTTTCATTTTGTGGTACATATTCATGTTGAATGCGACCAATTATAATTTTACTTTCTTTTCAGCTGCATCAACCTCTGGGGCATCATTCTAGGCCCAACCCAAGGTGTGGGAAAGGGGAGCGGGAAGGCTAACCTTATGTGGATCCAATGGAGGATTGTGGACCCAGGTGGGAGAAATGATGAATGGGGTTATAATGAGTGGAATGGGAGTGATATATGCGGATAAGGGAGCAATATTAGGCAACCAAAATCTGGTTTTCCTATGTAGTACCATCCCTAAAGCCCAAAGGCCAGTAAAAGAGATCCCACGGGACTAGGGTCCAAGGTTAACATCCAAAAGAGGTCTAGGGGATAAGAGCACAGATCTAACCCACTCTTTCTGCTAAATCCCCCCCATTAATCCATGCCCAGAAGTATCCATGATAAGTAAACTACAATACTCAATCACTAAATGACAAGGCATACCTTTAGGTTTGGAAGGCCCACCTTCAAAAATACGATCATGACATATGGGTGAGAGACCACATGGTTGGATTAGGTGGCAGAGAAATGGCACAATGAGCTAGTTGGTGGATGCAAGGAGCTGAAGGCTTCCAGCCGAGGACGATCTTGGATAAAAAAATTCTCCTAGGGATATCACCCACAAAATGGTGGGTAACAAGTACTATGGCATACAAATTGGAGCTACCTGCATCTTCTCGATTACACCCAGTTTCCCATGTTTCATGCTTCAAAAATGTTATAGGTGACAAGATTCTAGTTTAAATAATATTGCCAGAACTTGAAGAGGAAGGAAAAATCATATTGGATCCTAAATCAATCATGGAAAAAAGAACCTAGCAGCTACAAAATCAATCAATTTCAAAGTATCTCATTAAGGAGAAGAACTTACCTACTAAAGATTCCACATGAGAGGATGAGTATTTTATACAAAAGCATATAGAACTGCACAAGTGGCAAGGACCACTCTTTTTTGCAGGAGAGGGTCATGCTAGGTCCTTATAATACTAGTGTAGCCCCAATATTTTTATTGATGTGCCCCATGCAATCCCCATATTGTTATTGTTGTGTCCCATAGAAGCCCACTATTGTTATTGTTGTGCCCATACATTATTATTGTTATGTAGGACCTGATTATATTATGACCTTTTGAACTCCCATTAGGGGAATTTTGAGGTCTAAAAAGAGCCTCCTAAGAAAAATGTACAACCAAAAAAAACTTTATTAGAACCAATAGGATTCAAGATGATTATGTCAACCATGGGGGATGATTCACCTTTTTTGGAGTAAAAAAGTACAAAACATTAAAAAAATAATAAAACTACTTTTTCAACTCATATTTTCAACTTATCTCCCTAAGTTTTTACTCAAATTTTGAGCAGGAATACTCGTTAGATGAAAAATTTAATTCTTCATCCAAGGAGTACCCACGTTGCATGCTTTCGATGGACCTTGCTACATGAAAAATGAAAAATACATGAAAAACTGTTTTCATGTGTTTTTCATGTATTTCTCATTTTGCGTGTAGCAAGGTCCATCAAAAGAATGCAAGATGGGTACTCCTTGGATGAGGAATAGAATTATGCATCCAATGAATGTTTCTGCTCAAAATTTGAGTAAAGCCATAGGGGGATAAGTTCAAAATACGAGTTGAAAAATTAGTTTTTTTCTTTTTTCCCTCTAAAATTTGATGATGTAATCTAATCTTATTTTATTATTTCCACTATTATTTTATAATTTCCATAGGAGGCCCATTTTATACCTCAAAATTGCCCTAATGTATATATACCAAGGAGGTCTTACCATTTGTATAGGCCAAGAATTGTTCATTTATGTGATGTAAAGGAGGCTGACCCCTTGAAGAGGCTTATTTTCAAGTCATTGATCTATCTTTTCTCTTCTTTTGTGATTTGTTTACATAACAGAGAAAGAAGTCACAAACCTTATGGTGAACTATTCTTGAAGAGCTGAGGAGGAGTAGACTAGTTGTTGTCTAAAATATGGCATCTGAGGGTTAAAAATGGGTTTGTCCAAGAAGCCATAGGAAAAAGGATAGGCCACTATCATAGCCATAGGGTTGTAGAAACTTAAGGGACATTATGCTATGGTAATGGAGGAATAAATGATCCGTTTAAGGGCCTCTTTGGAGGTTGAAGTGGGCAAAGATCAGGGCTGCAGTAAAGGAGCCACAAGGGGTAATTGTTAGGGTAGACTGAGAAGACACCTAAAGCTAGAGGCTGAGACTATTTAGGCTAGTAAGGAGCCTAGCTAAGATTAATTGAGGTCAAGCAGTGGAAGTCATAGGTTTGGTTAGGCATGTGCAAGGAGGTTGAGACTAGACATGAGTCTTATGATCCCTAATTAGGGTAGGAAACAAAGAGATCAGGAGCCAAGGAGGTAGGATGATGCCTAAAGCTAGGTATTCAAGGTCTGAAACAGTCCAAAATAATGGTTAAGGGAAAGAAAAGAGAAGCCGAGAGAAATTAAGAAGCTAGCAGAGGCCATAACAGCGTTGGTAGAGGCTAGTAAAGGATAAAACAAGAATACTAAAAGGAATGTTAAAAGGGTACTGGAGGTTAACAACTGACTGAAAAGGACAATTAGTTAGATGTAGTGTACCATGGGATAAAAGGACCAAGCTCAAGTGAGTTTAGTATCATGTTTGTTGTAATTTTTTCTAGGAAAAGGACAATTGATTGTATTTGTATGTTGGGCAGGTGAGGACCAGAAGAAATTGGCCTTATCCCTACTTGTATTTGGTCAAAGTACAAACTATGTATTATAGATTTATATTGGGGATTGTAAAGGGCCATGATCCTTGGTATGGGAGCCCTGTGGTTTTGTTATTGATGGACTAATAAGGAACATGTATTGGGCCATAACATATTGTGTATTGTTATTGATCTCATTGTTATTATATTTTGTTATGCTAAGTTGTTTAAAGTTGGGCATCTCTAGTGTGTTTGTGTTCACAGTTAGGGCATAGACCAAACCTAGGGTGCATGAAAATTCCAACAATAAGTTTAGTCTTAGAGACTGATGAGCTAACATAGAGCATGAAGAGAAAGAATCTTGTATTCTCATGATGAGTATTGTATTTATATTAGACAATCCAATGTGCTTGAGAGAGAAATTGCTAACTTAAACAATGATGAATTAATGTTTACATAATATTATGCATAATGGTTTTAGAATGGATAAACAAAAGAGGTAAAGTGATGTAAGAACCATGGTTAATGATCAAATATATATTCAATACCAAGCATATAACGTTTTTACGATAGTAAGGAAATTCACCAACTTTCACTATGGGGGAAGAATACATAGAAATTATGGCTCTAGATAATGGAGACCCACCTGGAAGTTAACAATTTATTTAGATGAGGAAATATATAAAAACATTAACATCTAAAAAGCTATACCTACCCCATAAATTTTCAACTTTCTTGAAAGAAGAAGAAATAACTATAAAAAAGAAATTGGTATCTTGGTGATAACTAGCACTCATATTAATGATGATGTAGCCAAGGCTATCAAACATAGCCGATATAGGTTCTACATGGATGTTTAATGTAATAGATGGTATTTATTGTTATGTGGGCTAATGAATTTGATTTTAATGATGAATCATGATAAAAATTTTCATTATGTTTTGTAGCTCTATATGTAATATGCATTGAGATGATGATTCATATTTATTATGTTATGTGAACATGTAGTTTCATTGATCATGTTGATGTAATGTTCTATCGTTGATACATATATGTTGATGTTATGTTCTCATGATGAGCTTTGAGAGTTGGCATGTGGATTATTCTCTATGAGAAAGTGATGTTATTATTACATAACTAATGCATTGATTGCATGTTGTAAGGTGTTGATTCACAAGAAATTCACCAATAAGCCACAAGAGCCAATTTATTTAATGATCTCATGAGGGCCCATACCTATGAGGGAGAATATGTAATACCTTATGGGTTGAAGAAAAACTCAATAAGATACTTATGTTAGTGTTTATTTTTACTTGTATAATTCTTGATGGGTCATAGGACCATCTTGAGAAGATTGAGTGCTTAATATTAGAGTTGTGAAGCCAAAGTCCAAAAAATGGCTAGACTATTGCTTGCTGGTAGAGTTATGGGATTGGAATTTTATGCCTAGGGATGTGTATCTTAGTGAGTTGTTATGGATTTTGGGCTATTTTATTGAGATGCCTAGGGTATGTGAGTACTAAGCAAGATGTCTACTTGGGGGATATGAGTTCTAGAGCCTTGGGGCCATGATAGGTCGAGATGGCTTTAAGCCTGGTTTTCCAAAAGTAGATAATTAGTATATTGTTGTTCACACTTCTAAGAAATTTTTATGCTTCTTGTGTTGAGAAATCCATAGGGCTACAATTAGGATGACTTCTCTTAAATTTGATAACTGCTTGTGATGTCTTTTTACCTTTCCTTATTTATTAGCTTATTCTCTTATTATTATGTTATTCTTATCATAAAAAAGCTACCAAAATAATAAGATAAACAATACACAGGAACACGAGATATAGGCTACAAGCCAATGACAAAACCTCTCCACTTGACAGGGAAACCCTCAAATCTCTTCTCTTCTTATAGATTCTTCAAATGACAAATTCGAAGACCTATAGACCAAGATAAATACCCTTCCAAGATCAAGTCTGGCCTTCTTGATGATGTGCTTCCTTTTTCCAATTCAAACCTAGCCAAATCTCTTCCAACTACACAACTTCAACCCCCAACTATAGAATTTCGACCTCTACTGCAGGTCTAAAATTTTTGGCCCCTACAAATGTTGTTGCCTTCACACATATGAGAAAATATAAGGCTTCTAGAGCTTCCTACAATTTCTCCAAGATCGATCTTGTAGCAACAAAATCCTAGCCTCCTTCCTTCACACGTGTGAAAAGGGAGAGTGAAATAACCCAAGCACTTGTCCTTCACCCTTCTCCTTCACTAACCTTCTTCTTCTACTCCTTCGCTTCCTTGATGAGACAATGAATGATGTACAAAGGAGGTCGAGTTCCCTCCTATATATAGGATACCAAGGTGAATGAAATTCCCTAATTAAGGATGACTTCTTAGTTGTGAGATTGACATGGTCTTGGAGGGTATTTTGACACTTTCAAATAAAAAAATAATTATTTTTACAAGTTACAATGTGCCTAATGGGGTCTTCTTCATATGAAAATAATTATTTTGACTTATTGACCCTAGGACAAACCTTAAAAACACTCAATGGGTGCTTGACCTCTAAAATAAAAGACCGTGAGCATGAAAACCATGCTTCAAACATAAAAATAAAAATAAAAATTTTCTTTCACTTTACAATAAACACATATTTCATTAAATTTGGAAGTACATAGTGGATCTAGAATTTCAAAATAACCAAAAAGCTCAATTCTAGTGTTGTCCTTGTAATAAAGTATTTCCAATTTTAATGAAATATGTGTTAATACATAAGAATCAAAACTACATTTCATATTTATGAAGACCGAACCTAGTTACACATTTTTCAACGCACCCTCTTAACTAGGTATTTATTCACAAATGGTACATGGACATTATTAAACTAAAGAGATCTCATAAGAAGAGTTGGATTAGTAAGCCATCCCTTTGCATCATTCCAACCAGCATTGTCACATAGCAAGGCCTTGACTAACAACTCTATCTCTCCACAAGATCAAAGCACAATGTTAGCAAGACCAATAATTGATCGACAACATCATCATTTTCTCTCAAGGCACATACCCCGTCTGGTGTTCATAGGGTATGTCCTTCTAGGACAATTCCTACCCTGGAATACCACATCCTCAAGGAATTTCCTCTATGGCTACTCTTATCTTGGATTCCATACCTCATCCTCAAAGAGTATTGGATGCCAGATGCTTACCCAATCCTCCATTCTTTTTTCACGGAGTGAAGACAAGAATGATGTGTCTATCTATCCCTCTCAATCGGAGATGATATATCAACCAGTCCAAGCTTGTGTCTCAAATACGCAAGATTATTATTAGGAAGGTATTTTTTCAAGATGTCAGCGACCTATTCATCAATGGAGATATACCGTAGGTGCAACACTCCATCCTACACCATCTTTCAAATGCAGTGATACTTTTTATTTATGTGCTTTGTCTTTCCATGAAACATTGGGCCTTCATACAACCTTGTACAACTGATGTTGTCACAATGTATTGTCGTAGGGTCCATTGGTCCTTCAAACAAGTCAAACAACAACTTCCTCATCTAGACAACTCCTTTGCTTACTTCATAGACTACAATATATTCAATCTCAACACTACTTAAAGAAATTGATTCTTGCTTTCTACTCATCCAAGAGATCATGGAGGATCCCAAACTAAAACATCCTCTAGTAGTGCTTCTCTCACCCATCTCACTTCCTCCCCAGTCAAAATATATGTATCTAATCAAGTGGACATCATTCCTCTTATCATACTTCAGGTAGTAGCGGATTGTTTCTTGCATATTTCTCAATATATGTTTGGCTATTATCTAATGATCATGCTTGTGATCTACCTGGAATTGATTGAGAACATTCACTGCAAAAAAAAATGTCTAGTCGAGTATTTACCAAATACATCAGTAAACCAATTGATTGTCTATACCTTGTCGAATCTATTGGGCTTGACTCAGAAATTTTTAGTATTTTCATGTTTGTGACCACAGGGGTTGTAATAGGTTTGAAATCCATCATGTCAAACCTTTTCAGCATCTCGATCACATACTTTTCTTGACCTAGATAAATCTCATCAGGTCGTTGCCAAACTTCCAACCCCAAATAATAATTCATCAACCCTAGATCATTCATATCAAACTTTGTTGTCATTTGCTTTTTGCACTCTTGAATATGACCTTCTACACTTTTCATGAGAAGATCATCCACATATATGAGAATGATTACAGGCTAATCTTTCACAACCTTGACATAGAGATTTGGATCAACATAACTCTTTGAGAAATCCAATATTTGTAGGTATGCCTCCATCCTTGCATACCACGCCCTTGGTTCTTGCTTAAGGCCATGTAATGCCTTCTTCAACCTGCAGACATAAGTCTCTCTATCTTTTACTTCAAATCCCAAGGGTTGTCATTAGGGGAATTTTTAGGTTTAAAATGGGGCTCCTAAGGAGAATGTACAATCAAAATTCACTTTATGAGAACCACTCACATTTTAGGGGATGACATCATCCCCAATGGTTGAGATGGAATTGCTTGAGTTAAAGGTACTTACTTGTCACATTCTCAATGGTGGATAAAATATCATGGTTAACCATCGTAGTGATTTAAGTACTTTTAAAGTCATAAAGTAAAGTACTCATGATAAAAGCCATTTCATATTTTTTGAATAAAATATTATTAATGTCATTCATATTTTTTAAAAGAAACAATGCATATCTCTATACAATTTTCATGTCTTTACACACTTTTCAATAAATATTATATTTGTATATTTTCATATATTTATTTTTAAATTATATATTCATCTCATTTTATTTAATATTACAATTTCAAATTAATTAGATGTTAGTATCTATAAATATATGTATTATACATATGAAATCAAAATAAATAAAGATGTAACCTTGTAATTTTAGGCTAAATTAAATCTATGAATAATATTATTATAATATTAATAACAATACAAACTTATTAAAATTAAATAAAAAAATATTGTTTTGTATGATTTATGGTTTTTTTAATAATTTTTTCTTACACATTCTGCTTAATTTCAAGTTATTACGTCCCAAACAGAAATTAAATCTTTAATTTTTATAAGTTATTTGATAAACTCTTGCACAATTTTATGACAATTGTAACTAGTTTATAAATTGATACATAGCATAATATATTACATTTATTATATTATATTATTTTACTTTTATATAGTATATTAATTAATTACATTTTAATTAACAGTTTATATTAATTACATGTTATTATATAATTTAATTGTATAATTCAAATAATATAAACTTTAATTAATTAATTTATGAATTTATATTTATAATATATTCTAAATTATTTAAGTACAAAGGACAAATACATTAGTTGTTGAATGATAATGACTTTTTCTTGAAAAGGCTCATTCTTATTTATAGTCATATCAATACACTTTTTTTTTTTTAATTTTATTTTGGTACAAATTTTCAATTAAATTTCACTATGGTTACATGGATTGTGGTGCAAAAAGTGAATTGCAAATCCATAAATATTATTTTATTAGTTTAGCTATTATTTTATTATTTCCTTAGGAGGCCCATTTTAAACCTCAAAATTCCCCTAATGTCTATATAGACTTCATTAATAATGCCATTCAGGAATATTGTCTTGACATCCATTTGATAAATGTTTCATCCCATCGATGCTGCCAAAGAGACCAACAAACATATAGTTGTATACCTTGATGTAGGTGAAAATGTCTCTTCATCGTCAATGACTTCCTATTGAGAGAAACTCCAAGCCACAAGTCTTGCATTATATTTATCAATATTTCCATCTACTGCATGTTTAATCTTGTAGAACCACTTAGAAGTTACCACATATTTGTTTTTAGGCTTAGGTAAGATCTCCCAAACTCCATTTTTCATTATTGATTGATACTCTTCATTCATGACATATTTCCATTCTTTATGTTTGACAACCTCTTCAAAGGTGGATGGTTCTACTTCAACTAAATTTGTCATATAGGTTGCATATCCTTTATATGTTTTGGGTTTATTACTTTCCCTGAATGTGTCTATGGATGCTTCATGTCCTTCTACATATAGAAGAGTAGAATTCAACCAATTAGGTCTTTTTCTACTTTCAAGGATGATCACAGGTTGCATAGGTTCACTGGGACCTTCATCTTCATGATTTGAGTTATCTTCCCCCATTGTGCATTCTTCCTCAAATATTGGAAGTTCCTCATCATCAAAGTCCATTAGGAGGTCCTTTGATTTATTGAATGCAATACTTTCATCAAAGATCACATCTTAACTTACTTCTATTCGGTGTCCTTCGTTTATATAGACCCTATATGCCTTTGAAGCATTACTATAGCCAACAAATGTTCCCTTCATGCTTGTAGGATCCAACTTCTTTCTCTTATCCAAATATTTGAAGCTGGTCCACGCTCAGTTTCTTCCCAGTGAACACTTCTTTAAGAGTCATGTTGTCTAATGATTCATGAGGACTTTGATTTTGAATATATAAAATAGTCTTTGTTGCTTCACCCCACAAGAAAAATGGAAAATATTGATCATGTAACATGGCTCTTATACTTTCAATTGATCGATTCTTTCGTTCAACAACTCTGTTTTGTTCAAGATTTTTTGGGACTATCAGCTCCCTCTTAATCTCAACCTCTTTACAAAAATATATGAATTCCTTTGAAGTGTATTCTCCTCCATTGTCGTATCTTAATATCTTTATCCTCCTTTCTATAAGGTTCTCTACTTTAGCTTTGAATTCTGGAAATTTGTTGAATATTTTCATACTTGGACTTCAACAAATAGATCCAAGTTTTCCTTGAGTGGTCATCAATGAATGTTACATAATATAGATGACCTCCAAGAGACTTTGTAGACATATGACGACACATATCAAAATGAATGAGATACAGAATTTCTTTTGACCTTGAAGGACTACTTCCAAATGGTCTCTTAACATTTTTACCTAATGCACATCCCTTGCATACTCCTTCATGATCCTCCTTGAGTTCAGGGATGCCATTCACCATTGAATTTAGCGTTGGTAAGATTTTGTAGTGAAGGTGACCAAACCTTCTATGCCAAAGTTCACATGGACTTACTTCAATGTGAGCCAAAGCTTGAGAGAGAGGAGTCATCAATATGTAGAGTCTTCCTTCATGAATCCCAATGACATTTTCATTTTCAATGCTAGATATTTTATCCAATACGACAACCTTTCCATCTATAAAATCAACTATATCTCCTTTATATTCTAAACATTAAATAGAAAGTAGATTCTTATGCAAACCTGGAACACATAGGATGTTTTTGAGATGAATATTTCCTCCATTCTCTAGCTCCAATGAGTTATTTCCTCCATTCTCTAGCTCCAACGAGGTTGATCCAATTCCTCTTATAGGATAGCTCTTCTTGCCACCAAGCTCAACGGAGTAGGAATATTTTCCTCGTGATAAGGTATTTAGTTTCTTATGCTCACCTGTCATATGTCTTTATGCACCATTGTCAATCACTTAAATATTCTCATATTCAAATGTGCATGTAAGCACTGAGAATAGCCCTTAATCTTTTGTAGGTGTCTTAGTCATACTATTCTCAATGGATAATAGGAGATTCCAAAATGCCTTGATACCTTGCTTCCATGGAACATTGATTAAAATACTTCTTCAAGGATGTAGTGATCTTTATTATGCCCTTAGCCAATCTGAACTTTGAAACCATGTTGAGAAATCTATAGGGCTAAAATTAGGATGATTTCTCTTAAACTTGATAAATGCTTGTGATATTTTTTACCTCTTCTTGCTTATTAGATTCTTATCTTATTATTGTGTTATTATTATCATAAAATAGCTACCAAAAAAAGAATATCAATAGTACACAAGAACACAGGATATAGGCTACAAGTTAGAGCCAAAACCTCTCCACTCGAGAGAAAAACCCACAAAACTTTTCTCTTCTTATAGATTCTTCAAATGACAAATTCCAAGACCTCTAGACCAAGACTAATATCCTTCTAAGACCAAGTCTGGCCTTCTTGATGATGTGCTTCCTTTGTCCAAGTCAAATCTAATCAAATCTCTTCCAACTGCACAACTTTGACCCACAACTACATAATTTTGGCCTCTACTGTAGGTCTAAAATTTTCGATCCCTGCAGTTGTTGTCGCCTTCACATGTCTGAGAAAACCTAGGGCTTCTAGGGCTTATTTTTACCTTCTCTTGAGTTTCTCTTTCTTCTATGGCTTGAGGATGACCTAATAGACCTTCCTTCAACCTTGTTTCTGCAATTTCTCCAAGATCGATCTTGAAACAGCAAAACCCTAGCCTCATTCCTTCGTACGTGTGAAAAGCGAGAGAGAAATAACCCAAACACTTGTCCTTAGTCTTTCTACTTCTTCACTAGCCTTCTTTTTCTTCTCCTTTTCTTGATTGATGAGAGAATGAATGATGTCCAAAGGAGGTCAAGTTCACTCCTATATATAGGCTTCCAAGGTAGACGAAATGCCCTAATTGAGGCTGACTTCTTAGCTGCTAGGCCAACTTGGTCTTGGAGGGTATTTTGACACTTTTAAATACAAAAATAATTATTCTTACAAGTTATAATGTGCCCAATGAGATCTTATTCATATGAAAATGACTTTTTTGACTTCTTGACCCTAAGACAAACTCTAGAAGCACTCAATGTGTGCTTGTTAAATTTGGTAATAAGGGCCAAATTCCACCATTCGAAACTCATCTATTGGAGATTATTATTGCATTGAAATAATTTCAAGAGGACCAAAATCAACCTAAAGATCACCAAATTTGGACAAGCATAAGTATTTTTTTGAATTTATGACCACTCATGTGCAAATTGTTAAGGTCAGCCTCATCATCATAAAGCCCAATGGTTATGTCTTTTGACCCTTAAAAACTTGTATATGTAGAGGTGCCTTAAACCTCATTTGATACATCAAAGGGCTCCAATTTATATCTAAGGTAGCCGAGCTCTTGAGGAGGATGAAGGGTTGTTTGTTTTTGGTTTCTTCTTCAACAACTAGGGCTAAGATCCCTCAGATAATCAGCTGCAAGACTTGATGAAATTTCAGGGAAACTTGTATGGGTAAATCATGTCATTACAGGTCCAAATTCAACCTCAAAAATTCTGGTCATGTTTGGGAATTTGATTTAAGCTAATCTTTGGTCAATTTAGGAATGATTTCTTCCTTTCAGTGTCTGCACTTCAAATCCATTATTTCAGGTAGGTTTGTAGGCATGCACCAGGTCAGACAGAGGGGAAGAGAAGACTATCTTACTTAACAAGGAAGGCCACATTTGAAAGGAGGGTTTCTAGATCAATTGAAAGGAACAATATTGGACTGTAGGGAACCCTAACCATGTCTTAGCTAGCCACTGTTGATTGAATGATAATATTGCAGTTTTGGGCTATTCACTTGTCCAAGGATATTCATATTGGTCTTCAAATAGGCAAGGAATTTTGACTTTAATTATTATACTTTCTCTCTCTGTTGAACATTTGATATTAATAATAAGATGATTTGATTAAGGGTTTTCCCTGTCTTGGGGTTTTTCCCTGGTTTGAGCCATATCCCTGTGTACTCTTATCTTGACTTGTCTACTACAAATTTTGTCTACGTTCTTTCTTCAGCTACTGTCAAGATAATAATATATTATGTGATTGTTAATGGAAAATCGGGATAATATGGATCATCTTTGAAGTAACTGTCCTAAGCAAAGAACATGTTAACCTAAAATTAACATGGTATCAGAGCCAGGAGAGGTCAATCCCAAGAAAGAGTAAGATCAATCACTGAAGGGTTTATTGATAATTCTATGTGGTCTCCTTCCTCGTCAAGGTCATTTATATAATTTTGGATGACGGATTTTCTGAGGCTTGCATGGCATTGTTCTGAGGCATATTTTTCTTATTTTCTAAGACAAATTTCGCTTATGATATATGACATTCTCACTTGGTTGGCACAGAGACTGAATTTTCATGGCTTGGTAGATGGCTTATCTTCGCATGGCCAATTCTATTAATTTCGCATGGCATAGAACATTAACTACATATGACATAAGATCTTACCTTCACTTTACTATGATATATCTGTTATGGCTTCACCACAGTCATAAATCTTTGTTGGATGATGACACTTCCGCAATATTTGGATTCATCATTGATAAGGTTCTCATGCTCAACAAATTATGTATGGTCACACTCTTTTATCATTGCCTAAGTCTCTCTATTTAGACGAGTCTTTGTATGGATGGGTATCGACACTTATAGATACACATGATATTGCACAATAATCTTTATATGCATGGTTTCAGATAAGTGGTATCTCTATTTATGTTGGTCTCAGATAGTGCTATAGGATTGTATGTATACGATCTGACTATAATACAATACATGTATGGCATCATCACTACAAAATAGTATATCTGGTCTTGCTATAAGATATATATATTTGTGTATGTGTGTGTGGCATCATCGAGATCACAGTTCATCTCTGTTAAATATGTATGGCATCACAAAATTATATGACATCTCAATTATGCACAACTCGGTTTTTATGATCACGCCACAGTTCAACATTATGTTCACTCACGACATAATATTATTTATGCTCATGACCTCACATAGTACAACATTATGTATAAGAAGTATTAATCTTAACACTATAACAATATTAATTTCATGGTAGTATGGCATCGTTACAGTCCTAAAGCAGTAATGGTATCTGTATGTTGCAGTCTTAATAGCAAGCATTGATGATGAAACTTGTTCACAAACGAAGTTGTGAACATGTTTTTGATATCCGTATCATGTACTTTGCATCTAATTTGTATAATTGATGAAAACCTACAGAAGAAGAAGAAGAATTTTGGGATTATCCCTTATGAAGTAGTCCATGTCGTAAAGAAGTTAGAAACAACATGAAACTTCAAAACTCCCTATCAAAGTAGGGACTGGATCCCTATTGTTCATTGTTGAGGAATTCACTCTGTTTGATCCACAAACATTGGTCCATGTTTATCTTTGAAGCATGCGTCACAAGATACATGTTTGAAATTGAAGTCTGTGAATTTTTAGTCTTGAGACTATTGTGATCACATCGAGGTTGTGCCACAATGAGCCTAAAATTTTGTAGCTATCTAGTCACTCAAGATGGATCCACCTTTGATTTATTGCTTCTGTTTGAATCCTGAGCAAACTTCATTGTGGTATAATGAGATTAAAGCTTCCTAGCATATAAGTTATGGCCTTAATAAAAGAAACAAATCTGAAATCAACTTTGCATAGTATTTCGAAGTTCGATTCAAAGAATCTCCTCCAACATAATTTGTGTAATAGTAGCCTATCAACAAACTTATGCATCTCTTCATTTATTATTCTTAAGTACATAAGAGATCAAAATTATATCATCCTGAGCATACTGACAACTATGGCGAAATGTCGGACAATGGACAACTTACTGTTAAAGTTGGTAACTAGGGCCAAACTCCATGTGGGTCATCTTATTAACAATAACTGATATTTTTATTGGACTCCTCTTATCGATAAGTGTAGGATTGATCTAAATATCATCCGATTCCGATAAGTATTCATGGAGATATGATTTGATTTGTGGTATGGGACAATTCATCAAGGTCGACCAGCAACTAATCTGCCCCCTCTTGTGCTCCACCTTTTACTATAAAATGAGGAGGTCTTCAAGTCATTTACACACTCACTTCTCCTAAATATCTCTCTCCACTCATTTGGGTTTAGTGGCTAGAGAGGTCAAGAGGGAGAAGCCCTAGATGCAATTGAAGAACGTAGCCATGGTCGCAGTCAAAGGAAGCTCAAATACGCAGCCAAAAGGATCCCTAATAGCTATCTAAAGGAGGCCCTAATACACAACCAAAAGGAGCCCTAGCAGTTGTATAAAGGAGGCCCTAAGCCAAAAGGAGCCCTAACAGCTGTCTAAAGGAGGCCCTAATATGTAGCAAAGAAGGAGGCCTATCCGCAACTAAGTGGAGGCCCTAATCCACAGATCTAAGGAGCCATATACATAGCCAAGTGGAGGCCCTAATCAGCAGCAAAGAAGGGAGATATAGCCACTATTTAGGGGAACCTCTACACGCAGCAAGGCCACCCTAATCCACAGACATGAGGAAGCTTTAAAGTAGCCTTAGCTATATATCTAAGGAAGGGTTAAACATGCCCTAGACGCAGTTTATACATGGCTGAATGTAGGCCTAAACGCAGTCACCTTAACACTACTCTAGATCAGATTTGTGGAGGGTTTCATGTGCCCTTAGACTACTGTGAGAAGGGACCTGAATGGTTCCTTATATGCAGTCTCATGACTACCCTAGCCACGGGAAAAGAGAAGGTTACAACAGTTCACTAGTGGGATGATTTGGGAGGTCTACTATATCAAGGAGGATTGTTATGATGCAGCGTGGAGGGAAAAAACTCATTGGAGGACAACCACAGTCATTAAGAGCATTTCTAGGCTAGCTTAGATGGGTTGTTAGGGACTGCGATCAATACCCTAATCAGTCCCTAAATTGCAACATTACAACATGTTCAAGAGTTGACATTTCTATAGACTAAACATTGCTATGTTAATAATGATTGGACACTTTTTGTGATACATTTGTTTCTATGTGCTAGGCCACAGGCCATAGCACCATAACAAGAGTTGTTATGGGCAGTGTGTCAGGGTGTGCAACACAAGTGTATCAAGGTGCAGCATAAGTGTATCAAGATGCCGCATGATAGGAACAGTAAGGTACAATTTGAAGATGTAGCACAAGGAGGTGCAACATGATGATATGGTGTACAAGCATGATGTGTGTAACATGAAGATGAAGAGCAACAAGATGGGTGCGACATGATGAGGTATAGCTCAACAGTGATGCAACATGGTGCAGCTTTGTGATGGACATGGTATGATGGTGCATCATGGTGAAACATTGTGATAGGGTGATGGAATCACATGAGTCCATATCAATTACCTCATGAGACATCTTCTTAGAGAAGATCTATGTTCTTATCTTGTCAAGTCAAAGTGTTGACTTATGATGTATATGTACTATCTCTATCTCTCTATTGAGCTATTGAAGAACATATAAGAAGAATTGATCAAGGGTTTCCCCACATTGGGGTTTGTCCCTAGCTAGCACCACATCTTGTGTTCTCTTGTCTTGGCTTGTCTTCTGTAATTTATGTCTATGTTTTATCTGCAGTTTACTTTAATGCTGATGTGATTTCTAATCTGGAAGAGATATTGAGTTAACTGTGAAAATTGAAATAAATTGGTCTAAGCATAGAACATACCTAAAATTAACACTTACTTTAAATTATAGCTTCAACATTTTTATCGTGCTACTATAGTGAATAAATGTCTACATGACAAATCTGTCTCGTAGCCCAGTTGTGATCACACTTGAAAATGTTCCAAGAAAATCTCTAGTTTTTCACCTCAAGTTGTTCAGAGCAAAATCATATTTGCAAATGCAAGGCATTTCATAAATAATAGTATCCATGACCTAGAAAGTATTATTGGAAGTAAACAAGGTATTCTCACAGTATAAACAGTGATAATTGCTTAGCATATCCAAGCTCTACTATGACTGAATTTTGTGCATCAATCTCTATGATTTAATATTTTCTATCAATAAGCTAGAACTCTTTTGAGTTGAATACAAGATATTTGGATGTATGTTTTCACCTGTATACTTAGTTCTTATATGCACTAGCTATTACAGTACCTACGACTTTGGAATCTTAGATAAGGGGTGAAGTACCTTAGGGGTCTTTATTCTTGAAGAACAATTATAAGAACTTGGCATCCCATTACAAGCTTTTGACCATGAAGTCCAGAAGGAAATGTGATGGCAAAGGTTTTTAGTCATAGATGGGGATGTGCATTCTGATCACTGGTAGAGTCTTACCATATGGTGGGTGAATCTATACCCGAGTCTCTGGAGGAATGTAAAGCAAAAGGTTTGATCAATTAAGAAATATTTTCTATTGTTGATATGGATTTAGCAACTACTATACGAGCCATCACCATTATTTTTATCTCCTTGGAAATAGATATGCTTGACCAAGAAAAGGATACAGTTGCAATGCTATTGTCCTTTTCTCTATGTTGATGTGGTTGAACCTGAGCAGTAGTTGATGACAGAATTTGTCTAGCCTTTTCAACCATATCATCGAAATCTCTTACACGAGGATCAAAGGAATTAGAAGTATTTTAGAAAATTGGGAAAAACTATGTGTCAACTCCTCTTCATACAAAAATGGTTGAATAGATTGTTATCTCCTCTTGCCCCATGATTATTTCAAGAAGGTTGTACATGTCAAAGGTCATAAGGACCAATAATCGGTTGCAGATGACTTGATGGGCAAGGTTTCTTTTCCAATATTCAGAGGGAGTTGATTTCTTCCTTAGAGGTCTAATAAAATGGAGATGTTGTTGATCCAGATTTAGACATCTTATGCATGCTCTGAGGTACACTATAAAAAATTGTTGAGTCTATTAGGTTCCTATACCAATAGGAGTCATAATTTTGAATGACTAAGGTTAAGACTTGTAATATTGTACATACTTTTTCTTTCTACAAATGTTTTCCATATTAAAAAACTAAAAAATGTAAAGTGGGTATGTCCTAAAAGAATAATCAAAGGAAAAAAAGAATAAGAAAAGGTCCAAAAAAATGAAAATATATGAACCCCCCCAAAAAAAAACCAAAAGAGACCATGAAAGTGTGCAAGTCAAAGTGCTACTAATATTTAATTTTATGCACAATAATGATTGTGTGCAACTTGTTACTCATGCCACAATCCATGATATTCAAAATGTTTAAACTTGGCTATTTCATGCTTTGAATTTTATGTTTATAGTTAGAGAATAAAATATGACCAAACAGTTTAATCTTGGCAGATCATTAGATAGGTAGAGCAAATAAAAGGAGCTAATCAGTTTAATATGAGCCCTTGGATGATATAAGGTTAGAATTAGATAGTTTGCTTTATAAAAGAAAAGGATTTGATAAGGGTTTGCTAGCCTAAATTCACCCAAATAAAATGAAGAAAAAATGGTAGGATGAGTAAATGGGTAAGTAGTAGAAAGGTTGCAGAAATATCATATGATTACACAAAAGCACTTATCTCATTATTCTAAATGAATCTTTCAAATGTGCGTAAGAAGTAACCAAAGCAAAGGAAATGGTTCACAATGTGGTTTATTTAACGTCCCCTCATTCATTTCACCCATTTCCCATGAATAAGTTAAATGCCAAAATCCTTTAAGTCAAAGAGGCTCAGAGAATTTCTCTAACTTTTGGAGGGACCGAACCCTTAGCTTGATGACTTATGGGCATAAGTGCTAGAATCCCCTTCATAAAAAATTCATCTCCTTTCATTTCCCCTCATTTCCCTAATAAAATCACACTTTCCTATGGTTGACACCATTGACTTAGGAAACGTGGAAACCCCCATGTAAATCCATTTTCACTCAAAAACTCATAAAAAACACTTTATCCTAAGTATTGAAGGCATGGAAAGTTTGCAAATGTGACATTCCACCTTTTTACTTAGAAAAACCCACTCCGCCCTTTATATTTCATATTAATTTCTAATTGTATTATATAAATTCCTTGAAATCCCATTATACCGTATTAAATTAAATCCCTATATAAAGTACCCCAACCTTTGATTTTAATAAAAACTAATAGAAATCCCCCATACCCCGATATAGCCTTAGTTTACCTAATCCCGGTAAACTTAAGTTAATCCCATTGATGACCTCACCCAACTTCCTAATCCCTCATTAAGCCCGGCCCAATCAATTTAAACCTGTGATTTATACCTAAACTAATCCAAAACCGTCATGATTAAAACCCTAGCCCCCCATCAACTCCCATTCACTTCCCCCGGCGTAGCTTTGCCTCCCAACTACCGTTGATCATTGCCCCCCCACATCCAACGGTGCACAACCATATCGGTCGTGCCTGATGACTGAACGTTAACCACCCAATAAAGTGGTTTTCCCCGACCCCCCGAACATTACATGTCATGCTCTAAGGTACATCGGGCAACCCCTCCCAAAAACTACCCACACTATGAAAGCGGTGCGATGGCCCTCCAAACTGCTTCCCCCACTTAACTGAAAAACTGTCAATTGTTCTTCCAAAAATGATTCCACCAAAACCAATCATTTTCTTTATAAAAGGTAACAAATCCCTCTTTCACTCATTTTCCGTGTGTTCTCTATGTAAACTCGGTGAACCATTGCAATCCCTGTGAACACCAAATTTACTACTAGACTTTCAAGACCGCTCCAAGAGACGCTGCAGACAACCCAGCTAAACTTTCAGTCCGTACCAGAACTGTATAAACCTCTGCAGTTGCTGAGAACCATCAATTTTAAGCCAATTCGTCCAATTTTTAGGTATTTCACCATAGAATACCATTCATTGTGCAAAATTGAAAAACATTCATCCTGTTTAAGATTCTCATTAAGTCCGATTAATTGAAAAATTACTGAAAATCACAAGCACCTCTGGCTAAAACCCTTTGAATTTTCCAATTTCTGTTCAAAACCTCGGAGTGAACCCCCATAGCCTAATTCAAATACAAAAGAATTGAATTATGGTTGCCCCTATCGCCATGGACGTTAGACCCATTACCACTCCATATTTAGACCTAGACCACCATCCCCTAGCTGACAGGGGTTTCCAAATCAAAGAAAACTTCAATAGAGCTCCTGCTAAAAATTCATTGCTTAAGCAAAGACAGACACCTGAACCATACAAATGATATTGGCCTCTGGGAGTCCAATTTACCCAGATACCAATTCCCCCAAGTTCATATATTTCCTGAAATTTTTCATATGTGCTATGCATGCTACGTCCCCAGCCATAGATTCATATTGTCTCATGACCAGAAGTTTCTATTCACTATCACAACTGAGTACATTAATGAAATGTTGCAGTTCCAACTGGGGCCAAACCTAACACCACTTTCAATTGGATACCTGTTGGACTAGTATCCCAAGCTAAGCCCATCAATATTGGCCCAATTGTTCCAAACCTTCATTAGAGAGGAAAAACACATCCCTAAGGACTCCCCTCCATATGCATCATCTTTTTCTCTCAATGGGGCCAGTACATTCTAACCATGATATCATGTGTTTTGGGTTACACTACAATTGAATACATTGATCAACTTATTCTATCTTTCATGTCCATTTATACTACAGGGTAGCCTCCTGTAATCACATATGACTTTGCTAAATTCATAGCTGATAGGATGCATGAGTAGTTGTTATAGAAATTTTTGGGCACTGCAACCCCAATCATACATGTCCATAAACCAAGGGCTTCTAAGTCCCTAAAAGTGTTGCTTCATACCCTAAAGGAACAAGGTTATCTAATTACATCATCTCCCAGAAGTTCTCCATGGAAAATTGCTCAGAACTGGTCAAAACTGGACCATACTGACTACCTAGTGCAGAGGGTACGATGCATCGCACCTACTACACATGGGAGGTGCGATGCATACTGAAAAGTCCTTCTACAGGGTGCAATGAGCGAGAATAGACAAGTGGCAGAGACAGTTTGCTAAGTGGATGATCAAGGAATCTTCTAGAAACTTCTCATATGACACTTGCCTCTCAGAATTCGCCCAGGGATGAGTAAGGGATCATGAAATCTCCAAGTGGAGCCAAGAACTATCAGTATAATGGCACTAATCAAAAACCCAGAGCTGACTCACACCTCTGCAAATATCTATATATGGATCCCTCATCCCAGAAACCCAGAGGTTAGAGGCTGGAATCTTATATCTTGTAAGGAAGTGTTGTTGGTTTCCTAGTGTAACATCATAGTGTTCGGTGATCTAAGCTTTTCATGAGGTGAAGAAGGGCTTTCAGGCTGAGAGGATGACGCTGGGTCAGAACAATTGGTTGTAATCCTCTTTGCTATTCTTGATATTAATAAAGCTATTCAAGTTTTCCTCCACATTCTTGTATGTTTGATGATATATGCATTTGTGTGGCCAATACATATCTGGTCCTGTATTGCTTATGATGGTAGATCTCTGTTCTTCGATAGTATTATGTTGCTTTGATTCTACAGGTGCTCTTTGAAGCTGGGTAGACGAAAGAGGAGCAACAAAGATCTGTCAGAAGGGAGAGGAACTAAGCAAGGAACCAAGGACAAGACTGAGGTTGGTGTCCTTTGTTCCCCTCTTATCTACTTCTCATAAAGGAAAGCTATAGTAGTTTTAGTTTGTTTGTTTCTAAGATAGCTACCAGTCTTAGTGGGACTAGCAGCTCCGTGTGGACACTAGATTTCCCGATAACAAAATGGCGACTCATGATATTCCTAAATTTAATGGAAATCTGAGTGAAGACCTGTCGAATCATGTGATGACCTTTCATCTGTAGTGTTCATCAAACACTCTCAACGATGATTCGATCAGGCTTCACCTTTTTCAGCGAACATTAACTGGTCTAGTAGCAAAATGGTATATCGAATTGCCTAGAGCTTTGTTTGATAACTTCAGTAGCCTAGCCACAACATTTTTAACCCATTTTCAGTTACCCATAAGGTACAAAATGGGAAAAAATATTCTTACCAATTTCAAACAAACGACAGCCACTCACATATCTGATCATATTCGTGAGTGGCGACGTCATCATAGAATGGAAAAAACATATGTTCTTGATCAGCTGTTAGCTGAATGGTTTATTAAGTCATTGTTACCTTCTATTACAGAAGATGTGGCAAAGGGAGGAGTCATCACAGAAGAGCAAGTTATTGGTTGTGCACAATATCCAGACTTGATCTATACTCAGTTTAGCATGCTCTACGATAAAATCCCTGATGCTCCTAGATCGGATTTTTCCATTCCTCCCCCTCCTAAATCAAACAAAGACTCTCATGCCGGTGATGGCGTGATAGGTACGACTAGCACGAAAACCGTAAAGGCTATGTCAAAAAAAGCCCGTACGATTTCTTGTCAAAATGCAAATGACAAAATTCTCGCCTTGGAGGTTAATGCCATGTCAACTAACAAAGGCAAAGAACCAAAGCAACTAGGAGACAAGAAGAAAAAGAAAGGGAAAAAGAGGAAACAAGAGGAGTCATCTCCTAAAAAATCTTCTGCAAACCCTTATGAGCAAAGGAAAACCTCCTTCAGGGTGTCAGCTATGCGATGAGGATCATCGGACAAGAGATTGTCTATATAAAGCTGAGCTTAGAAAATTATTCAAGAATTCAAAATCCTCTGCGGTATTGACTTATCCGTTTCCAAACCCAAGAACAAATCTAGTTGCTAGCGACAATGCTTCCCCATCCAAAGTGCTAATGTTGTCTATTTCGATGCAGCTAAATGATGCTTTGATATCAACAAGGAATAAATTTTACAGGAATCTATAGATGTCAAACAACAAGGATAATGATCAACCTAGTAGTTCGACAAAAAATTCAATCGAATTGTGCCACCAATCACTCATGAACTAATGATAAAACTGCCAAAGGGAGTAGTACAAAAATCGACGTTGAATCCTCGTGCCAGAGTAACACAACATTATAATATAGTGGAGGATCTGGCCCAATCACCATCCCCTATGTCGACACTTGAGGTACTGCAAAATTGCCCCTCCCAAACGCAGGCTTTATTATCAACGATAGGTGGGATTGACCCAACGGATTCCAATCTTGTGGCCTTTAATCACAAAGGATATGACCCTCAGTTACCAGCTCAACTAGCTTTCCTTATTCAAGTGAAAGCCCTCAACAAAATTGTTCATCAAACGATTATTAATGAGGGGGCATCTCCATGTATTATGTCGATGAGTTGCTGGAAAAATTTAGGATCTCCGCCCTTGTCGCGATCGTCGACGACATTAAAAGAATTTGATGGATGAACATACACCCCATATGGGATATTGAGTAACTTGCAAGTCGAACTGGTGGGAAAAACAGTGGAAATTGATGTTGAAGTTATCGATGAAAACTTCGATTACAACATCCTACTGGGAAGGCCCTGGATATATGTTATGGTTGCAGTTGTGTTGACATACTTTAGAAAGATTGCATTTCCTTTCCAACCAGGAATTACAATCGTCGAACAACAAATGTTTCTCCCCAACAGTTCACAAGTTACGGGAAGCATTCTGATGATCCACGGAAGCTCTCAGTCGCTTCAAAATATCGGAGTAAGCCTACTAAAAGACCCTACATTGATGGGTACTTTCGCCCTACCGCCTCCAAAAAAATCTGGCGGAACTAGCCACGGTGGGAAGTTGCAACATGATATCTTCTAGATTCAGAAGATTCTTGAACATTTTGTCAGCATGGATCATCTCCCTAATAGAAATATTGTAGCAATCAATTTTCTTGGCCTGGGGGGCAAACTCAAATCAACGTTCATCAAGCATTTGGATAAATAGGTCTAAGGAATATGGCACCTCTTCAGATCCTTGGTCGCATGTACACTCTACAAACGAAGGAATCATTCAATCAATGATGATAGGAGAGGCACCATGGAAAGATTACCACCATCATTCCCATCTTCCAGATTACAATGAAGATTATTCCAACGACCTTAATAATCCTTTAGTTTTTTATTTTCTATCAAATACTGTAAATACAGTGGATTCCGAGGATGGTTCTTATCTCATGTCGACCTCGTTAAAAAATGAAACAAGGAGTTATGAGGATAGTTCTTTTACTATGTCAACCTCATTAAAAAATGAAACAACTCCCTTTCCAAGTCAAGTCTTTCAAAGATCTCGAAGGTAAACCTTCATTCCAACAACCGTGTTGAATGCAATGAAGCTTGGGGGGCATGCACCTCGATTTGCGTTATTATGCTGGGGGCATGCAAACTTATCACGAGTAGTGTTACCGTAGGGTTAAAGCTCATTAAAAAATAAACCCGCCATGAGCAATGTTACCGCAGGGTTAAAGCTCGTTAAAAAATAAACCCGCCATGAGTAGTTTTTATGTGAAGTTCAATCTCATTAAAATTTAAACCTAAGCAATGAGAAAATGTTTCCCCCAGAGTTTAAGCTCATTAAAAAATGAACCAGTCTCCTGTAAATAACCATTGTGAATGCATTATCATCAACTTTTGAGCCTTGGTCGTGTTCTCATCATCACCTCCACTCTGTTTTAGTCGATCATACGCCTCCATTTGATTGTTTACCCTTTTTTGAGGAACATCTGTGACGAGTGATCTTGTTAGCCATCCTTGTGACACTGCCGTGATTGGAAAATTCCAAACCTTACCTGGAATCAGCTACTACCCTAAATTATCACTCGTTCCTAAAAAAAACGAGTCTCCTTTAAGCTATTTTCACCTGACTCGTAAAATATGAAAAGATTGTCGAGCGATTGGCCTCTCCAGCTCGTTAAAGCTACCGGAAGTGCTATCTCTCCTCTAGATTTTAATCTTTTTGGACCTGAGGGATTATTACACAAAACGACTCGAGTGCTTGTTCTTGTTCGCTCATTAAAACTATCGAAAATTCATTCCTTTCGTTTATTTTATATTTTTCGGACTAGGGGTATATATTGAAAAAGGATCATCGAACGTTCCTTTCTGTCCCTTTTTAGACTCTCTAAAATTGAGAAGGACCGAGTTATCATGTCATTAAACTGGGTTAAAATCAATAGCGACAAACTTTCCAATGACGAGAACGAGTTTCACTGTCGTAGGCTCGTTAAACATAGCACTGGGTTCGCCCGAAGGGCGAATTATAGAACAAGCATATGTTATCCTCCTCAAGCTTGATAAAAATAAAGAGGTACTCGTCAGCAATGACTGGGGAAAATTGGGAAGAAAACTTGAAGAAACTTTATTGGTAGCAAGTTTCTCTTGAACATGGCACTTTCACTCCACGTTCTAGTCGGGTTGGGTTATTCCATTCACCGATCACATCACCATTGGTCCATCATACCATCCATCTTTGGGGTTAACGCTACCAATCCATTTCAGTGTCGCCGGTATGTTCAAGAGAAGTCGCTCAGAGAATTCACATGTGTCTCATCCTGATATAGACTTAAACAAGAATGCAACAAATTACAGAGATAACCATATACACAAAGATGCAGTGGAAATAATACTTCATTTCATTAATGGAAAATACTGAAATATGCTTACAACAGAAATGGAATAAAACCAGCTAGGGCGATGGTGCTTATATCTGAGAAGAGATGTGTGCCTACATGCCTCTGAACTGTGTTACAAGAGGGTCAAAGGCTATTTTGTTGGGAACAATGGAAAACCATTCACATCCAAAACTAACCCTAGAAGATGAAAACGCCAAATTGTGGGCCCCGTTTTTGGGTAAGTTGGTACATCAACTTCCCGGGGTCGCGAATTGGTCGTATTATCTCTGTTTGATGCGCATGATAGCCCGTTGGAAAGATCTCTCTGAGGACTACGACGGAAAAGACAATTTTTAGACAAACAAATCACTGGCGGTAGATTTCCAAAAAAACGTCGTTTAGGGCCTCAAAACGGATCCAGAAGTTTAGGACCCGAAAAACTGCTAAAAGTAGTAAATTGTGCTATAATTAAGGAAACCGAAAAAACTGAAAGAAGCCCTAGAGGGGATCCAAGTGGAATTAGTGGGTGGCCACCAATATCCACCTGGATCATTCCTCCCCCCTTAGGAAGCAATGGTCCCCATTGCGTTGAGTTCCTCCATGAGATGAGGGAACTTCTGCTGCACTTGGTCC